>OX940974.1:149813223-149856501 GCA_954871275.1 Leptopterna dolabrata
TTATAAGGCTTGAGTACTTCTTTATCAACCGCATAATGCGAAGGTTTGTATTAGGTACCTACTCGAGGAAATAAATCGTCATGATGGGTCCTAAGTTGTTGCCTACCTGGTTTGGTGTCAAATTACATTTTTACATATTTTGGTTTATTATTCTGTGAATAATACACCTATGTATTCGCTCAGCAAACAATTTTTATAACACCCCCTCAAAATTTTTTCTTTTCCGTTTCAAGGTGCGTAGATTCCACACATGGGTTTATTATTCTATTGGAGTTCTAGAGATTTTTGTTGGCTGTTAAATTTATTGTTTCTTTCATGTGGAATGATTGAAATAGCTATTTCTGATGATTCCCACCAATTTTGGCCCCCAAAACATGAAATAGGTAGGTACGCTTTTTTTTATTTTAAGATCATCTTTGATCATTGGTAGTGGCATTTAATGGTCTTGATTCACCTGTTTACACTTTTTCCAATGTTATTGTACACATTGATGGTGATTTCAGACAGTTTTCCAGGTTTTTGACTCATAAAAAACCAATTTTGGGAGCTGAACCTTTGGTAAAACCTCAATTTCCGCGTCTTTGGTCAAAATCGACTTCATATTCAGTCTTCTCGTCCTCAAAAACATGGAAAAAGATACCTCAAAAGCTCATGTTACTAACATGTTGTTAAAACGCAAAAAGTACCTATTTTTATACACATTATCACTCATAACACCCCTGGGTATATTCCGATCGGGCTGAAAAGTTTCGGGACACAACTAGGGCCCAAATGGAGCATGTGTGCGAATGAACGACTTTTTTAGACAGAAAATGAAGCCTGTACACGTGATACGGCGTACGACGGACGGCGTACGACGGACGGCGTACGGCGGACGGACATTGCATTTTCGGAATCTACGCACCTTGAAACGTAAAAGAAAAAAGTTTGAGGGGGTGTTATAAAAATTTTTTGCTGAGCGAATACATAGGTGTATTATTCACAGAATAATAAACCAAAATGCAATGTCCGTCCGCCGTCCGCCGTACGCCGTATCACGTGTGCAGGCTTCATTTTCGGTCTAAAAAAAAATCGTTCTTTCGCACACATGCTCCATTTGGGCCCTAGTTGTGTCCCGAAACTTTTCAGCCCGATCGGAATATATCCAGGGGAGTTATGAGTGAAAATGTGTATAAAAATAGGTACTTTTTGTGTTTTAGTAACATAGTAGTAAAATGAGCTTTTGAGGTATCGTTTTCCATGTTTTTGGGGACGGGAAGACCGAATATGAAGTCGATTTGACCAAGGAGTGGAATATTGAGGTTGTACCAGATGTTCAGCTCCCAAAATTGTTTTTTTATGAGTCAAAAACCTGCGAAATCGTCTGAAATCACCATCAATTTGTATAATAACACTAGAAAAAGTGTCAACAAGTGGATCAAGACGATTGAATGGTACAATCAATGATCAAAGGTAATTTGAAAAAAAAGGAGCGTAGTACCTAATTCAAGTTTTGAGGGCCAAAATTTGTGGAAACCTCCAGAAATAGCTATTTCAATTATTTTACATGAAAGAAACTATAAATAATCAGCCAGCATTTCTGTACACCAATAAAATAATAGAATAACAAACCCATGTGACAAGGACTTTGCAGCGTTTTTGGTTTTATTCCTGTTTGGAAAACTTGAAAGTTTCTGTCGAGCACGAAGCTCATCCCTTCCTTGGAGAGGCGGAACCTCGCGAAAAAATCGCCCTCATCCCATTTCTGGAAATGACCGACACTTTCGTGAATATCCGCCGTCTCGGCAGGGCCAATTCGATAAGTTCGTTGAAATCTTCACACTTGAATGAAAAGATTCACCGCATAAAATGTTTGATGAAAATTTATTATGAGCGTGAAAAAACACAAACCAAATTGGTTTTATAAACGCTGCAAATCCCTGCACAACGGTTTATTATTTTGTACAGAATACCCTCCCTGTTACAGATCACAGGTCTCCCATATAGATAACCCTTCTATATAACATATGTACTATTCTACACATATTATGTAGATCGCGGGCCCTCCGTAGGTTAGTACCTAACCCCGTACTCGTTACTAGGTACCTACCTAAACCGTTGTGTAGTAATTTACCTGTATGGGTTCCCCTTCTATTGGAGATAGAATGATGGACCGTTGTGTAATAATTTGCCCATCCAATAATACTTCAACGGATGTTCAAGTTGCAAAAGTAGGTACCTGTCAACAAAATACAGCCTCTTCTTGGTAGATGATCCGTTGTGTAATAATTTACCGTTGTATAATAATTTACCGTGGTGTAATAATTTATCGTTTGTGTAATAATTTACCGTTGTGTAATAATTTGCCGTTGTGTAATAATTTGCCATTGTGTAATAATTTTACCCATAAATAATACTTCAACGGTTTTTCAGGTTGCAAAAGTACCTATCAACAAAATCCAGCCCCTTCTGGGTAGATGAGCCGTTGTGTAATAATTTACCGTTGTGTAATAATTTGCCATTGTGTAATAATTTACCCATCAATAATACTTCAACGGTTGTCCAAGTTGCAAAAGTACCTATCAACAAAATCCAGCCCCTTCTGGGTAGATGAGCCGTTGTGTAATAATTTACCGGTGTGTAATAATTCGCCATTGTGTAATAATTTACCCATCATAATACTTCAACGTTTGTTCAAGTTTCAGAAGTACCTACCAATAAAATCCAATAGTCCATCACTTGTCACATGAAATAATATCGCAGAGCAAACAACTCGACTTCTTACAGCCATCCTTGATTATAATCAGATGCTCCGTAGTTATGATGCCCGGTCCGGATTTATACCGTTTGATTCACGATCGTGTTGACGAAGCTTTTTGGTGCTCACGAACGGCTGGACGAAACGATGCTCCGGGTGGTCTCAAAAAATTGTTTAGCTCAAGACAAATTTAATAACGTAAAAAAAACCATACCCTTCTATCGGAAGTTTTCGAGCTACGGCGTTCTGAAAATTTCAACCCCTATTTTGAACCCCTTATAGATGACTGACAGTAACGTCGAGCTTCGAGGACCAGCTAGACCCCGAACGGAACCTATAACCCGAATTTCATCAATTTTGTTTCTTGTAACTAAGAAAAGTGGCCCGTACGGCGTACGGCGGACAGACAGAAATATGTTTATTGTAGTTTTGGATTCTGCATACCTTGAAACGTAAACCATCAAATTGTGAGGGGGGGGGGGGGGGGGGGGGGTAAGAATTTTTTTTTTCGTGCTACGATTCCAATGGTTCATTATTGAAAATAATGCCTCTCGAGAATCGGAGATCAACCTTAGAGCAGAGGTTTAAACTACCTGAAAGGAGGTATTAACTTAAATGCGCCGCTAGCGAGAGTTATTCCGAGATTAGGCGTTCGTGAAACTGTTTTCTGCTCAGAATCGATGGCTTAAACCTCCGCCGAGATTAATCTCTGGATAGTCCGCGTTGATTAAACCGGCCCTTAAAACTGCCACTAAGTGGTAACTCACAATCCACTCATTCCAAACTGATTTTGAAAATTGTGGAGGTTGCCTCTGTATAATCTTCTATATTAATTACCGAATCAATGAACTGAATAATAGTGATCAAAATAGTTGACGCTTAAAAGTACCTAGTATATACATGCTAACCGATAAGTATCGTCAGGGCCATCGATATCATTGTCCTTCCAGCGAATTGAGGAGTACACATGACTTCCGTTTATATTTTACAATTAAAGTAGGTTCCATTCTAAGAATTTTCCTGTACCTTCTGTAAGAGTCCGTCGTCACTAGATGGTTGAGTACTGGGGGCGAGCGCTTTCGATGTAAGGACATCATCATCAGGCCGTCGAGAGAATACTGGAGTCAGTTCGTCAGTTGGTCCCTATTTATGTAGGCGGGGAAGTGAGAGGTGTTTTGGAGTTAGGGGACCAAAGGAAATGAAGGGGAGGATCATTTTGTTTGTCTGTCCTAAAGAGCTTATAAGTAATCCTGTTTTTAATTGGTACCTTTGATAAAACTCATGTAATTATGTTAATCTGGTTAGTAGTACTTTAGTCTGACCGGCTGTGTCTAGTGTAGTTTGTTCCCCTAGACACCTCTCACTTCCTCGCCTACATAAATAGGGACCAATTGACGAACTGACTCCAGTATTCTCTTGACGGCCTGATGATGATGTGCTTACATCGAAAGAGCTCTTCCCCAGTACTCAACCAGCTAGTGAAGACGGACTCTCACAGAAGGTATGGAAAGATTACTTCCGAATTAAGTTCAAATAATACGTACCTATTTGGTAAAATGAAAAAATTAATCCAAATTTCGAACCCTTTGCACATTCACATAATTATTATGTTTTTCTCTAATATTCTACATTATTTTATCCTTATTTGCCTTTTATCTCTAAATTGTCCAATAATAACCTAATTACCATATTATGATGTTGTGTCTGTGTGGAACTCGATCTCGCTTCTAATCAAATTCCCTTTGTTTTAATTTGCAACCATTCCATCGTGAATTCTCATCAAGCACGGAGCACTCAAGTTTCGTTCGAGTAAACATCTGTCAAACAATTAGGCTTTTTTCCTCGCAAAGGCCGCGTTACCTGATCCGTTTGCTCCCCGCGGAGACGCTGTTTCAGCGTGAAGCTCCAGCCGTTTTTATGCTGTCTCTCTCGGAAGCTCGTTTTGGTTTATTATTTTCAATATTGAATCTTTGGAATCGACCATGAATACATTTTGTAATGAAATTAATACAAATCAGGTGGTGAATTATTGCCTCGTCGGTAACGACGTCGGATTTCTGTATTACGGGGTTACCGACGTCGTTACGACCTAAAAAACGCTATACTACAAATTACATGATGGATCACGACGCGACGTTTCCGACGTCATAATTTCATTCTACGAGTTACGAGGGACATACGACGATGTTCCGACGTCGGATTAACGTGAAACACTTGTTGTACACCTGCTGACGTTGTACCGAATTCGAACGTATGATACACATGTATGCGACGCCAACGCGACGTTTCTTTTTCGTATTGCGTAATTATATACGTCGTTCCAACGACGCGTCGTGATTTTATTTTACGAACACCACAAAAAACCTGTATCTCAAAACCGCATTTCGAAAATTATTGTGCGATCATCATGAAACCTATAAGTTTCCGAACCTCTTTTGGTTTATTATTCTGTGAATAATACACCTATGTATTCGCTCAGCAAAAAATTTTTATAACACCCCCTCAAACTTTTTTCTTTTACGTTTCAAGGTGCATAGATTCCAAAAATGCAATGTCCGTCCGCCGTACGCCGTCCGCCGTCCGCCGTCCGCCGTCCGCCGTATCACGTGTACAGGCTTCATTTTCGGTCTAAAAAATTCGTTCTTTCGCACACATGCTCCATTTGGGCCCTAGTTGTGTCCCGAAACTTTTCAGCCGGATCGGAATATACCCAGGGGTGTTATGAGTGAAAATGTGTGTAAAAATAGGTACTTTTTACGTTTTAGCAACATATTGGTAACACGAGCTTCTGAGATATAGTTTTCTATGTTTTTGGGGACGAGAAGACCGAATATGAAGTCGATTTTGACCAAAGAGTGGAAAATTGAGTTCTACCAAATGTTCAGCTCCCAGAATTGATTTTTTATGAGTGAAAAACCTGGGAAATCGTGTGAAATCACCATCAGTTTGTATAATAACACTGGAAAAAGTGTCAAGACGTGGTTCAGGACGATTAAATGGCACTACCAATGATCAAAGATAGTTTAAAAAAAAAAGAAAAAAAAGAGCGTACCTAATTTGTGTTTTGGGGGCCAAAATTAATGGAAACCATCAGAAGTAGCTATTTCGATTATTACGCATGAAAGAAACAATTTAATGAACAGCCAACCTTTCTGTAGGTATGTCCAATAGAATAATAAACCCATGTGACAAGGACTTTGCAGCGTTTTTTGGTATGAGGCCAGATCGGCATGCCGCTATCGACCCTTTCTGAGGGCACCGGCTCCAGTTCTTCGATGGCGGGAACTTACCTACATAACGGAAAACGACATATTATGCCAAAAATGTATTACGCGAAACTCAAATAACAATAAGTAAGAACACGGAGAACCGATGAGTACCGAAGGAACAGGTGAAACAGGGTGCGGGGCTCTATAAAGTTGATAAAATTTGTCATTTTAATGACTATGGGGAGCAGTAACGATAAGGGCCCGATTTCCCTGCACTCTGTTGGCGAAGATGTGCACTACCCAGTTCGAACTAAAGCGTTCTGTACTGCGGTTACTTATTATTAAGAGGTGGAACCAATTATTTCACCTTAAAAATCCGCATATGATTTAGACTTGAAAGTAGTCGTCAAACATGTAGCTGATTGGGGCTGGTGAGGTATGAAGTACCTAATCGGGAATGGTATATCGCACATTCAAAGAGGGTAACGCTTCAAGTGACATCCTTGTGTATTTTATGGGATGCATAAATCAATATCGATGATGGATGGCTCCGTGGATGGCTGACATTTGGCTCTGGTATTGGTTTTCATACTAGGTACTACAAGTCCATAATTTTTTTGGGCGAAGTAAGTATCCATCCAGTTGCTGGAAAGCCATTTATGTTTTCTACTTTACACACCATAACACTCAATTTATCTATTTATATGCAAATAAATTTCTTTGTTTGCCCCGTATTGTTTCTTATAAATATGATTCATCCGATTGCGATGAAACTTTGATGAGTTGTGCGCACGCCCACGAAGGTTTCTGAATCAGGTAGTAGATCAATTGTGCTATCTGCCGCGCGAGTCTTCTACTCGTGGTACATATATATGTGGCTCACGCGTGGGAAAACCTTCTGATTTCTTGTGCGCACAAAAAAGCTGTATCCAGAATCACTTCAGTAATATGGAAACGGCGAACAATAAAAACTTCGTGAAACCCTTCAGACATATTAACATGTTGAATTTAGTGCTAGGTAAATCTTGTAACCCGCATTTGCTAACAAAAAATTAATGTCATTTTTTGCGTTCAGATTTTTGGTTGTTACTGGGGGCCTATTCACTGAAAGAGATAGTGAAAATAGATTATCTATTTTGAAAATCTCCTGGGAGAGATAGTCTCCCTCGGGAGACAGTATCTTCAAGTGTCTCCCAGGTTCGTCTATTTTACTGAATAGCCCTCAACCCGAACCTACTTTGATGTTTTTACTCATTAATCGATAATATGCATATACTTTTAATGAACAGTCGACTTACCTTTAAGAGATGAAAACATGTATCGCTATCAAACAAACGAGAAATGAGAAAGGGCTTTCGAGAAAAGACACCTAATTAGGTGCCTCTCTGAAAAAGATCGGAAATTCCAAGATGGCCGCAACTCTCTCTTTTAGAAGTTACTGAATAACCCTGTCATGAATACTATAAAAAATCTCTTCTGTCAAAAGAGAGAGTCGTACCGAAAAGAGATGTCTCTTTGACTTAGTGAATAGGCCCTCTGTTATTAGTAATAATATCTTTATTATAGCCCAACGGCCTCATCAGGTAGAATAGAGCGGTTCCCGTGAGGTCACCGAAGTTAAGATACCTCGAGCGTGGTTAGTACTTGGATGGGTGACCACTGTGACACGTGGTGACATGACCAAGTATGACCCATGTAGCTGTTAGGTGAACCCCTCACTACTCAAGGGGGCGAGGCAATGAGTGGCCAAGTAAAGAGCGAAATTCTGATCCTCTCATTGGAGGGCAGCTGATGACGTCCGCGGTCGGACGAAAAGCCCCAGCCTGGAATGACTGTTTACTTTACTTTACTTTTTATTATAGTACTATGCAGTGTGGTGGGAGTAATATTACTGCTGACTTAGACGACTTATGTCAACCTAGCGATCCTATAACCTCCTTTCTACTCTGATTCATTTTGAGTTTGATTCAAAAGAGTTGTTAGTCCTTGTGCAAGGCTCTCAGATGAAAGTTGGCCGAGAGGCGATGCTACGATCCAATATCTGATCCGCTGAAGCAGCTGGAGCCTCTATAAACAGCAGTGAGTGCTTCACCCGTCGTTATTGCTACCTTGGGCTTTCGTGCTTTATGCGCCCTGTTACCTACTTTCTTCGCTCGCTCATTCACTTCGCGTCGTTTCAGTGGATCACTAGGCCATTAAAAACCGGCGAATACAGATGACTAACTCTTGTGTGACTCGTTTTTATCGTCCTCACACGAGTAAATTATTTTTTCCCGATAGTGTGTTATATTATGATGTTGTCTTCAACATTAGTGATGCACACAAAGACCCATATCGATCCCGAAGGAGGTACAGTTTGTGGGAGTTAAAGGGCTCGTCCCCGTGGGGCAGTTAGTCGAAAAATGATAGTTGAAATTCGTCCGCTGTCAAAGTATGTTTACTCATATCGATTGTTTAGACTCGTCTCCATTAATTTCAATGGATTATAAAGGCATCTACTGATCTCAAGGCCAACTTATTTGCGTACCTATATTGGAACATTGCCAAGCCATATCAGTGTCATCGTTACTGTTCAATGCGTTTTATCACGTTCTTCCTCATCTAAGATGCTACCGAACGGTGTTACCGAAATTATTAACCAACGAAGGAATGTGTTGCTAGTCAAAGAAACAAACAAATTTAATGAGCATCTGAAATTGGCTTCGGGCGAGGTGAAGTGGAGGTGTGTTACTGAAGCTCAACAGTGGACCACATGTGTCACACGAAGAAGACGGACACATTGAGATGCTCACTCTGCAACATGGGTGTGCCTGAAGACCTCGAGCACATCTTGGCAATCTGTCCAGTTCTTGATGAATTTCGTGTGCCCAATTTCGGGACCCCCGGGCTCACTCGAAACGCTCTTCTGTTTTAAACGGTGCAAACTGGCTATCACTGGCAGAATTAATCCGGCACTTTAAATGGACGATTAGTGCGATCAAGTTCTTCTAGTGTGCTGTGAGATCCCTGCATTTACTGCTTACTATTTATTATTATCTGTTATATATACTTGCCTTGATTTTTCTTCGAAGCTATGGTACCATAATGTCAGATCGTATCGCGTGCACTGTTTCACAATAGTTTACGCCAAACGACCCGGAATTCCAGAACAGAATGTCGTACTATTTAACACAACTGATATCATCGTATAGGAAAATCAACATAGGTAACTAATAAGCATGGAATAATTAATGTTAAAATCTCAATAAATCAAGAATGTAATGTACAAAAATGCGCATACTCTGGGCATAACCCATATTCAACATTCGTGTAATTTGTTATAGTCAAATGAATGTATGTTTTTCTTTTTCTTCTTCTTCTTAATGAATCAAATAATATTGGAAAAACGCCGAATTTTTCGTGAGTTGGGCCACACTGAGACGTATGCTGTACATCATCAGCACGTTGTCGTACCTGCTCCCTAAGTATAGTGTGACATTTCCTGCTACGCATTAACACAGGTCCGATCCCGCTGTATTCCCCATGACATTTATTACCGGGATACACCCAGGCGTGAAAACTCATAACCGAGGCCGTGTCTGAAACGAGATTCAATCTTTACACTCCTCAGACGACGGAAACTGACGCGAGGCGAAGGTAAAGGATCGAGTAGCCGAGGCGTGCGCGAGGTTATCGAAATCCGCCCTTCTCACGTTTTCTCAGCTTGATATATTCATCATTTCGAAATTTTCCGAGCTCTCGAGAAGACATGGGGAGATCCCGCCAAACTAGATTCATGAGTGGTAAATGACTCGTGCGGAGTCAAATTGCCTTCATCAATCAGCGAAAGCCTTTGCCACTGGCAACAAGCTCCCACTTACCGCTCCCCTACCACCATCTACCGCCTCCTTCTCACATCTAACCCCCCCCCCCCCCCCCCCCCGACAATCTACCGTCCCCTTCAACTCCACCTTTCCATAATTTATCCATCGCATTCGGTATGCCCACAGAAATTATGCGATGCAAACCCATTTTTAACTGACGTGGTATAAACGACTGATTATAGTGGGAATGCGATAAGTGGTAATTCAATCAAATTGTCATCAAAAACAAGTTGACTGCATACAGGGTTTCCAAAAAATCCCTCCTTCCTCACCAACATTTCCCTTCTTTTTTGGGGGGTTTTAGCAAATTTTCAAAGAAATGTAGCTCTTTGGCTCGTTCCAAAACTTTAGAGACGCTCCCTGTGAACCGAAAACTACTCCAAAATCCGTGCATGCAAAGGTTTTTGGTTTATTATTCTCAGAATAATACACATATGTATTCGCTCAGCAAAAAATTTTTATAACACCCCCTCAAAATTTTTTCTTTTACGTTTCAAGGTGCGTAGATTCCAAAAATGCAATGTCCGTCCGCCGTACGCCGTACGCCGTCCGCCGTATCACGTGTACCGGCTTCATTTTCGGTCTAAAAAAGTCGTTCTTTCGCACACATGCTCCATTTGGGCCCTAGTTGTGTCCCGAAACTTTTCAGCCCGATCGGAATATATCCAGGGATGTTATGAGTGAAAATGTGTATAAAAATAGGTACTTTTCGTGTTTTAGTAACATGTTAGTAAAACGCTGCAAAGTCCTTGTCACATGGGTTTATTATTCTTTTGGACTTTTGGACATACCCACAGAAATTTTGGCTGTTCATTTATTGTTTCTTTCATGGGTAATAATCAAAATAGCTATTTCTGATGGTTTCCATTAATTTTGGCCCCCAAAACACAAATTAGGTGCGCTCCTTTTTTTTTTTAACTATCTTTGATCATTGGTAGTGCCATTTAATCGTCTTGATCCACGTGTTGACACTTTTCCCAGTGTTATTATACAAATTGATGGTGATTTCAGACGATTTCCCAGGTTTTTTACTCATAAAAAATCAATTTTGGGAGCTGAACACCTGGTAGAACACAATTTTCCACTCTTTGGTCAAAATCGAGTTTATATTCGGTCTTCTCGTCCCCAAAAACATGGAAAACGATGTCTCAGGAGCTCATGTTACCAACATGTTGCTAAAACGCAAAAAGTACCTATTTTTACACACATTTTCACTCATAACATCCCTGGGTATATTCCAATCGGGCTGAAAAGTTTCGGGATACAACTAGGGCCCAAATGGAGCATGTGTGCGAAAGAAAGATTTTTTTAGACCGAAAATGAGCCCTGTAGACGTGATACGGCGTACGGCGTACGGTGGACGGCGGACGGACATTGCATTTTTGAAATCTAATCAACTCGAAACGGAAAAGAAAAAAGTTTGAGGGGGTGTTATAAAAATTTTTTGCTGAGCGAATACCGTATCACGTGTACAGGTTTCATTTTCGGTCTAATAAATTCGTTCTTTCGCACACATGGTCGATTTGGGCCCTAGTTGTGTCACGAAACTTTGCAGCCCGATCGTAATATACCCAGGAGTGTTACGAGTGAAAATGTGTATAAAAGTAGGTACTTTTAGTGTTTTACTAACATGTTAGTAACATGAGCTTTTGAGGTATCGTTTTCCATGTTTTTGGGACGAGACGACCGAATATGAGATCGATTTTGACCAAAGAGTGGAAAATAGAGGTCTTAAAGAAGTTTCAGCGTTAAATTTACGTTAAATTTTGGTCTAAAATCGTCGTTCTTCCGCACACAGTTAGAGTCCTCATTCGGGAACACATTTGGGTCCTAGTTGTGCTCCTAAACATGGCAGCCCGATCGGAATACACCCAGGGGTGTTATGGATGAAAAATGGGTGTAAAAATAGGGGGTTATCGAGGCATTTTTAAGGTTTTAGTGAACACGAGCTTGTGAGGTATCGTTTTCCATGTTTTTTAGGGCGAGAAGACCGAGTATTAGATTGATTTTGACCGAAGAATGAAGAATTGAGGTTGTAACGAAGGTTAACCTCCCGAAAATTTTTTTATCAGTCAAAAACATGGGAAGTTGTCTGAAATCCCCATAAATTTGTATAATAACACTAGAAGTAGTATCAACAGGTGAATCAAGACAATTATATAGTACTATCAATCATCAAAAATAATCTGGTTAAAAAAAATCGAGCCTAATTCGTGTTTTTGGGGGCCAAAGTTGGTGGAAACCATCAGAAATAGCCTTTTCAAAAATTGCACATGAAAGAAACAATAATGAACAGCCAAAATTTTTCTACTATGTCTGATAGAATAATAAACCCATGTGACAAGGACTTTGCAGCGTTTTTGTGTTCTAGTAACATGTTAGTAATATGAGCTTTTGCGGTATCGATTGCCATGTTTTGGGGGACGAGAAGTCCGAATATGAAGTCGATTTTGACCAAAGAGTGGAAAATTGAGGTTCTACCATATTTTCAGCTCCCAAAATATTGATTTTTTCTGAGTCAAAAATCTGGAAAATCCTCTGAAATCACCATCAATTTGTAAAATTACACTAGAAAAAGTGTCAACACGTGGATCAAGACGATTAATTGGTACTATCAATGATCAAAGATAACTTGAACAAATAGGGGCATACCTAATACCTAATTTGTGTTTTGGGGGCTAAAATTGGTGGAAACGGTCATATTGCAATTATTTCACATGAAAGAAACAATAAATGAACAGCCAACATTTCTGTAGGTATGTCCAATAGAATAATAAACCGTTGATTTCATATTGATTTTCACTTATTAATCTTCAAAGATAATTGCATGCCAGTTCACTATAAAGTTAGAGTGTATTCATAGCTTACAATGTTGAATTAGCCATCCCAAAGTTACATCACGTAAAACAGATCGAGCTTTTGCATCAAAGTTGAGCAGGGGCGCGAGATTTCGAAGCCAGGCCTTTTTGAATACCATATTTTCCGGTCTTCTTGTCCGTTTCAAGGTGCGAGATTCCAAAAACGCTGCGAAGTCCTTGTCACATGGGTTTATTATTCTATTGGACATACCTGCAGAAATGTTGGCTGTTCCTGTGTTGTTTCTTTCATGCGAAATAATGGAAATAGCTATTTCTGATGTTTTCCACCAATTTTGGCCCCTAAAACACGAATTGGGTACACTCCTTTTTTTCCAAATCATCTATGATCATTGATAGTAACAATTAATCGTCTTGATCCACGTGTTAAAACTTTTGTAGTATTATTATACAAATTGATGGTTATTTCAGACGATTTCCCAGGTTGTTGACTCATAAAAAATCAATTTTGGGAGCTGCACATTTGTTACAACCTCAATTTCCCACTCTTTGGTCAAAATCGACTTCGTATTCGGTTTTCTCGTCTCTCAAAACATGGAAAGAGATACCTCAAAAGCTCATGTTGCTAACATGTTACTAAAACACAAAAAGTACCTATTTTTCAATCAGACCAATAGAAACAGAAAGACGTCATGTACAGAACAAATTTGCTACTCCGAATGTTTTATATTCAACTGTTGTGCGATCAAAAGAAGGCCAAAATACCAAGAACTCATCCGTTCCTATAGAAAACGACCAGAATCAAATTCAAACTCTAAATTTGTTTGTATCAAACTAGAGCTCATATAATGATTCCGTGTATTAAGCCCCTCTTACAGACTGTGGTACAGATAATTCAAACCCTACTTGCCAGGAATAAACCCCCCAGGAATAAACCCCCCAGCAATAAACCCTTGATAATTTGCACGTGTAATGAGTACAGCATCATTAATAACCCTTTCGAACTTGAAACTTCCCTTCATGCCCATCAAATCGACATACTACAGGCATTTGAAACTAAACTCCACCTGACTGTATACTCTATGTTCCCAGTTACGTTTTTCACCGTGCTGGCCACCCTGAAAATACATACAAGGGTGGCGCCGTACTCCTAATAAGGAACGACATTGTCCATGATGTATTGAACCCAATTTGTGAACCTTAAATTCAAGTTGCTAGAATACAAATTGTCTTACCACTCAACTATACCACTATACCACTCAAACCTGTATGTTCAGATTAAACTCAATAAACCAAGTAGAATGAAGGGGTCTACGTGACCAGGAGAACGTACACAGCCGGCTCCCCCCAACAGTCCCTAACAACTGTTGGATGGCCGGAGGAGGGTGGGACAATCCCTATAAAACACGTGCTCCTGCCCAGGCTTCTTCATTCTACGCATACACCTCGAGTCGATGACTTCTCTCTCTTGCTACCTTCCTTCTCCCTCGAAAAGGTCTCGTAGAGTGGTGGAACCTGCCTGGTGAGGCCTTTATGGTATAACCGGCGTGGTGGAACCTTCCGAGCACCTCCTCCACAAAAGATCTCGTAGAGTGGTATAACCTGCCTGGTGAAGCCTTCGGGTATAACAGGTGTGGTGGAAACCTTTCGAGCACGTCATTCGATAACTCACGTTCCATCACAACCTCGCCTATCCCAGGCATCCAACCATTCACCACAGTGGTAACCCCGACTTTTCTTGCCGAAAATGCAGAACGCCGCCCCTCGACCCTCTCGACCCCTTCGCCACTCAACCCACTCAAGGTTCCCCCGATAGTCGATGGCTCACTGGTACATATTGCAGCATTCTATTGTGCAGGCACCAACAGCCTAGTTGCTGGTGACATCACTACTCTTACTCGCAACCTAGTTGCCAGATTTCTTATAGGTGGCCACTTCAACGCCAAGCACGCCATTTTGGGATTCCATACTTCTAATCCTCGGGGTCACATGCTGTCAAATTGTATTCAGCAACTTAGTCTGCACGTCTTACACCCATCTGAGCCAACGTTCTACACAGAACCTGGCTACAGGCCAGACATCCTTGATTAATATGCTTACAAAAACATAAATCTGTCACGCTCAGCCCCATAGTCATACCTGAACTGTCAACAGATCACCTCCCAGTTCTCTCAGCGTTTGGTGGGAATCTCAACTTTTCCCCACACGTCAGTCATAATGTTGATTGTACGAAAGTCAAGAACCTGACGAATACGCTTACTAATCTTGATGTACCTCTCAAAACACCATCCGACATTGACGGCTGTCAGTACACTGACGAACAATGTTCAGTTTGCCACAATACTCGCCGAGAAAATTAAAGTTAAACCAAGATTCAAGAGAAAACTGTAGTTAAACGTCGAGCGAGATTCGTTTGGCGCATAACTGGACAGCGAATACACAAGGCAGCTCACAGTAAAGCCACCGAGAACCTCAAACACACTCTTGTTCAACATGAAACAAGTGGATGTAAACTGAAACTCAATTTTCTCAATTTTTGGAGAAACAAAAATAATTAGCGGTGGTGGAACGGAATGAACCAAATCCACACACAGTCCAACTGAACATTTTGTCCACCACTTTCGTGTTCAGGAATTGCAAATCTCCCAATCACATTTCCTTCTCTTGTTCTCTGGTAATCTAACCACCAGTTATCCATCGTTCTCTTACTCTGGTCTCTAACTCGGCGGTTACTCTGGAATGCCGCATTCTTCCACTCCCTGTGGCAAGTTTTGGGGTCGGATAATTCTTGACGTATCCAATCGCTACCCACCTGCTGAAATAGCATCAGACAAAGTTCCTCAAGATCTCCCCATTCAGACGAGTGCCGCCGCTCCTCCAAAAAGTTAGATTGGGCCCATACGAGTTTGAGAAAGTCGATTGCATCGCTTACCTTGGCTCTTCTATCAGCAGCAGAAACAGAGTCCAAGAAGGAATCTGCTGAAGGATAATGGCTGAAAACAGAGGTTTCTATGCCAACATAAGGCTCTTAACCAGCCATCTCATCTCAAGGCCCACCAGGTTGAGGTCCCACAAAACCCTAGTTCGCTCTGTAGTCTGCTACGGCTCTGAAACGTGGACATTGCGAGCCGATGACGGAGAGAAACTCAGGTTTTTCGAGAAGCGAAGGCCCATCAGGCGGACACATGGAGCAGTTAATGAGGGAACTGGGTGGAGCATGAGAAGAAATCGTGAAGTAGCCGAAATCCTAGAAATCTGAGAGCCGGTTTCACCACAGTTTTTAATTAACGTTTACTCATTAAACTGAAGATCTCAGGTGTTAAACAACAACGTCTGATTTCACCAACCTCGTTTAAGATAAATCAATTATCAAAAGAGACAAATCAACGATCAAAACTAACCAGCCGATTTTCAGCGGTCAGCGTCCTAAACCTAAATCAATGATTTAACACTTCGCCAGCTTCGCGGTTCTACAGTTTTCGTGGCGAACCATTCTTTATTTATTCTTGATATAGGTTTTATTATTCATCTGAAACTACAAAAATGAGTAGCGAATTGATTAGAGCATTTCGGTTGGTATAGGTGGACGAAGATGTAGACTTCACAATTCGCCGTCCTCGATGGATGAGAGAGAGAACAAATGATTTTGACCTCTGTGAAATCGATTTTGTGTAGAGCTACCGACTTTGAAAATCAACAGTTCTGTCGGACCTCGAATATTGGATTGAGTATACAAGTGACAGGCTTAGTGAAGTTATAATAATTTTACAATAATAATCAAGTGAAAGCTATTTTTTTCTCGTTTCTTTGGACTGACTCGAGAGAGAAACAGCTTTACCACTCAACAAAAAAGTTCTAGAGCAGTTTGACTATAACGTGAGGAAATTTTCAGAAACCACTGGTCTTCCGATAGTTTTGCGTTTTTTTCACAATTTTTAGCGATATTTGAACAAAAAATTTGAATGAAATTTTACTGCGTTCAGTTCGTATTATTCTATGGGATCATATCACTCTGTACCATTTTTGGGCAGTTTCAAGATTCATGTTCAGCATTTTTGTTGCATTTTCCGGTTGGATTTCGCATTTGCGCAAGCGTAGTTGAGCTATCAAATTTAAAATCAGCTATAAAACTATACAGTTCCGATCGCAGTTCCGTTCGCATACGGCACAATCAACTACCTGCCCACCAAATTTGGAGAAATCGGACCATTTTCCAGTGAGAAATTATGTCTTTACATACCTCGGTAGGCTCAGAAGCAAAGCAGGAAATATTATTACAATAACATATTATTATTACTCGCAAACAATTTCAACCAAAATCTGTTTTTCGCTCGTGTCAAACTTTGGTTCGCATTTTCGTTTTTGCAACGCTGGGTCCAACAATCAATTTCAACAATCAACAAACTTTCAAAAATAAACATTGGCGGTATATCGTCTGTAATTTCACAGAAACATATACATATATACATACATACAAATAGAAAAATTAATATAAAACCATATGGAATTTAAAAAAAAGCATAAATTCATGCACTCACTAGAACTGTTGAACTCATTAAACATTGTTCTATGTTCCTTTTATCTTCACGCTGGCTGTTGTGAATGAAAGCCAACACCTTACTCTTCGTCGTTACACCGAATTTGAGGCCTCACGCTAATCGCAATCAGTTGAAATTAAAATTCCTCGCATTTGTAGGATCACTCAGTTACACAATCGCCGGTCAGGACGGAAAGAAGTTGTGTATAATGATGATGAGGTGTGATGAACAACAATCGAGATATGGGGAGATCCATAACGAGAGATCTCCGTTGAGTTCGCATCTCATGATTCCGCCCGACTCGACTTTTTTCCGGCTCTAAGTGGAAAATTATGAAAGCATCTATTTCATCCGCACAATGATTCAACGTCGGAGAGGACCCCAGCTGAGACAGATAAATGCGGCATTATTATAATGAAGGGGTATGGGTGGAGAGGGGACTAAACCAAGTGCAATTTATTTGATAAATCGCGGAGCCTGTAGAGTTCGTTGTGCTGCTGGGATTTCATTCCACTCAAAAAGGTGAAGAAGGAAGTGTTCTTGGTAGCTTTGTTTCGGATGCGCGTCCGTTTTGCATTGTTTGGCGGTAGCAACCTACAAAACCTTTCCTTATTCCTCGTGATATACTGCAGCGAGGGAACATCAGTCAACCGGGGTTTCCGTCTTACGTGGAAGGATGGAATGACTATTGTGAGATATTGTTCGAGGGAAGGGTTAAAGTAAGAAACAGAATGACGTACAGATTCTATTATAACGAAAATAGTTGTGATTGTACAGGACAAGTCATTCATCAGAAGTAATGTCCCTTGAGATTCTGCGATTCCCTGAAGAGAATCATAGTAGTCCTTCGTTCATTCTTCCAGTAAATTCAGTTACGGGGGCATGGCAGTTGATATTCTGAGGGAAATACGCCCGCAGGAGAAATACGGGGTACTTGTGTATTATACGTCGCCCGGGGTCCTATCAAGTATCGAAATAATCGATATATCCCGTGTCTACTATCGATATACCCGTCCACTATGCTTCCCATGACGTGGTAATCGATAATATATACCCCAAATCGATGGTGTCAATAGTCGATAAGACCCCGGGGAACTTATAATACAGGAGTACCGAAATACGTATCCTCTCATTTGTAATCATTAATGGAGAAGGGACAAGGGACTTCTATTAAATGTACTTTAGCACCTCCCTAGTCAGTATGAAGGTTATTCAATTCAATTCAATTCGGATTTATTTGGCATAAAAAAATATGTACAAAAAGAGAAAAACTAAAAAAGAACACAGCAACCTACGAAAAGTTCGAAATAAAAATACAAATGAACGAAAAACGCTGCTAATTATAACGCAACGGTTCATTATTTATTGTGTCATGCATACAAATAATGAATAATGATACATATGAATAATGATTATGCATATGAATAATGATTTTTTTATTCTGCATGTATTTTGTTCAATTTCTGCTTAGGTCACTGTTTTCTGGGGTCAGTACCTACCCTCGACCTCCTCTCTGTCTCACTCCCCCCCCCCCCCCCACCCAGGAAATTCATAAATCGAGTAATCGGCCCGGGAATTACAGTTTCATAAAAATGCGCGGGATTCAATAATTCAATAATTAATTATTTGTTGTTATTCATGAAGCATAACGTTTGCTCAAGTTGCAAAAGTACCTGTCAACTAAATCCAAAAGAGCCCTCGTTCTTCAAATAAAATAATATCACGGAACAACTAACTCGACTTCCACAAGAACAACCACTCGACAGCCATTCGTGATTATAATCAGGTGTTCCCTAGAAGTGATCTTGGGGCCGGCTTCATACCTTTTCATTCACAGTCATGTTGGCGAAGCTTTGAACGGCTGGTCGTACAATGCTCCGTGTGGTCTCAAGAAATACTTTATGTGATGAATGTGTTGTAGCGTACATCCACCACGAGCGGCATGAGGGAGGATGTGCCCGGGCTGGTTATGGGCGGACCACCACCATTTCCCCGGATCTTCTCGGATGTGTCCGTTGGTTATGGGCGAACCACCACCATTCACGGAGTCTTTTCGGGAGTGCTGCCGGGTAAGGTTATGGGCGGATCACCACCAACACCCGGATCTTTTTGGATGTGTGCTCGGTAGGTAATGGGCGGACCACCACCATACCCGAGATCTTTTAGGAAGTGTTGGCTGTTGGTTATGGGCGTACCACCACCATACACAGAATCTTTTGGGATAGAAGAGAGAGACGAGGTAAGGAGGAGAGAGAGTAGTCAGCGACTAGAGGAGAGCGTAGAATGAGGAAAAAGAGGCAGGATGCGAGTATTTATGTGCTTGGGAGCTGTCTCCCTCCATCCTCTAGCTGGTAGAGGATGGTGGGGATCCCAGGCTGGCCCTCGGTTCTCGTGCGTCTTCTGTCCCCACTCCTATGTTTATTTGAGAGATCTTAAATTTGTCAGGAGAGGTTCTGGGAGGATATCACGACACTTTAGTTCAAGATCAATTTAAAAGCGCAAAAAAAACTATACTCTTCTATAGAAAGTTTTCAAGCTACGGCGTTCTGACAATTTCAGCCTCTGTTTTTCACCCCTTGGAAACGACTGACAGTATCGCCGCGCTTCGCAGCCCAACTAGACCCCAAACGGGACCTACAAACCAAATTTCGTTAATTTTGGTTCACGGTAACTAAGAAAAGTTCGAAGTACGGTGTATGGCAGACGGATGACATTTTTTAATTCCATTTTGGATTCTACGTACCTTGAAACGAAACCATCAAATTTTGTGGTGGGAGGGGAGGGGGGATTATTTTGTTTTTTAATGCTCGATTCCTAAGGTTCATTATTGAAATCAATAAATCAAAGTCAACAAACTGGTCGGCGACCAGGCTCATCGTCTCCCTTTTTGTATTTGCTGTAGGAGAACGTACTTTTAATTTCTGACAAGATGGCCGCAGTAATGGAGCTTTCGTCTTTTCGAGGTATTCATCAGCTCACACTCCTTATCTATTCTCCGCAGGATTTCCACATTAGGGTTCTGATCGACTGAGGTTCTGATTGACTTCAACAACCTTTGATATGCCCACCTTCGAATGATTCTGTGGGAGTTGGGTAGGTACCTAAACAAATTTCGTTTTTAATTTTTTTCATTAAATTAGACTAGTTTTGGAACATTTTCAGACCACTCGCAATACCACTAGTATTTCAGTTAGTATGCATTTTTGAATTTGTCACTCGAATCCGCCAGGATCGTAGCATACGCCGTCCTGACATTTATTTCAGATATGTTCACCTTTCTGGTCAGCATCACAATTATCACAAGATAGAGATATATTTATGTTCATACCTACACGTTTGGAAACTTCAGTTTTCAGTTGAGAAAAAAAACGTTGCCCACTGCATTTTATCTCTTCAGCTGTAGTCTCGCGACTTGCCCACCGTTTAGGAATCATGGGCCTAAGTTTTTTGAAAATACTCGTCGGAGTAGCCATTGAAACAAGTCAAACAAAAAAATAGTACAAAAAAAAGTATTAAACAAAAGAAAAATATTTGACACGAACATCCTACAATCGCAAACACTTCGTTTCTATTGTAACTTCCGATAACCTTCTTTTATTCTTCTTGTTTGAATCCTAGAGCTCCCGAAATTATTACGGTGGAAGAAACAAGTGTGTGAACGAGTAAAGTAGGTACGTAACTCGTAGACGATGAATGCTGAAGGAATAAGGACCAGAGCGGGCACGTCCGTCTCATGAGTGATGAACTTCAAACGCTTCTCCTAAACATTTAGTTTTTCAACAATGTTCGTCCCGTTTTCGAAGGTTTTTTTTTTGGTGATAAGTTGTTCTTTAAATTTACCATATGGTTTTGGCAAATTATTTTAAGTATCCATGTAATGCTTCCACAAATTCCAAAAATCAGATTTTGCAGGTAGATTGAATCCATCTGATCCAGCTGTTCTGAATGTAGTTGTGAACCGTTCGAAAACACTGGAAGTCGCTAAATAATATAATAAGGGGGAAGAAAGGGAGGGCGGAATGTAGAAAATAAGGGAAAAGTTCGATTTAAAATATGAACTTTCCCGAACTTCCAAGCTTTATTATTACATCAATAATTGACGAATTTCTGCATTTTTTTTAAACAACAAATTCTAATGGTATGTAATAAAGTTATTTTATGACGACTTCGAACGTGGTAATCCTGAGTTATGTAAAACAGTATCGTTTTGAGATGCGCCAAGCGACTTTGGGTGCCCAACCCCGATCAAATAAAGAAAATCTTATGATGACATGATAAAAATAAAATAGTCTATTTCCACGTACACTAGCAAACTGTAGACCTGTTTCAGTTGTTACACCATCATCAGTACACTATAGAGTGAAACTACTGGAACTTGAGCGTCTATTTATACAAATGGTAGTGCAATCTCATTGGCTGTTGAGGCCAAGGAAGTGAAAGGGAGGTGGAGCCCGGTTGGCTGGAATACAACACTAGTGAAGGGTGGTACATTCTGATTGGAAAGGAGGTAGGACAAAAGGAAAAGGAAAAGGAAACAAACGGGGGTCCATCGTTACGCACCTCACGAGCTGGAAAAAAGAGAAAGTCCACTCGGGCATCCATCAGTACGCACCCGTCCGTCGTTGTAGGACTCCGACTGCTCTAGCCTTCCCGATAACGCAGATAATCACCACCTTTGTGGGCATTCAAATCCAGTGCGGTCACCAGAACGACCAACTGTTGTGAGTCCTTCCATTCTTCGTTTAACAAGGACTTCAACTCTCCCCATACAGACATTTTTATATTTTTCGACGAACTTCTTCAAATTCATGCGGACATCTACCCGAAATTGCACTCTCTGGAGGACACCCACCATCCACGACCAAAAGTCCAGAGAGCACAGCGTTGGGTAGAGAAGTGGCTACGGAGGCAAGAAAGAAATCCGGACGAGATGTATAAATTAGTAAACATTTTATCGTTCAAGTTACGATCCCACAATTCTAATACTAACAATACTGACGAACCACCGTGACGATTGACTACTGACAAATTACGACCTGACGATCATCTTCATCTTATGAAAAACCACAAATTTTTAACCACAACTGCATGCACATGTAGTCAGTCCTAAGTCTGTAAGTGGGAAGGAACTTTTGTGGTTTTTGTCGGGTGCGTAACGTTAATTTTCTAGGGGTGCGTAGCGAGGCGCCGGGTGCGTAAGGTGGTTTTTCTACGGGTGCGTATTGCCAGAGTTTTTCGGGCTGGGGTGCGTAACGGCGAACTCCCCAGTGAATAGCATTTTTTGCAGTAAGGGTACAAGCACTGAATTGACAAACATAATAACGTAGGTTATAATAGATATATGTAGTAGGTAAGGATATTTTCAAATAAAATAGTTCAGAGTTGGTACCAAAATTTAAATAACTAAACAGCAAGTTCGATTAATATATTAGTAGGTAAGATTAGGTGGGATTTTCAAAAAAGTGACGAAGGCCTATTGTATGGAAAATTACGTCGTCTTGGTGGGCTTTATACTTGATTAACAATATTTTATAGGCATCACCTTCCCAGTGGATTCATATTTCTTAAGGTATCGAATTTGTAAAGATGAGAACTGGAGGCAAGGCATCATGGAGTGGAACAGCGTGTTCGGCTCATTCAGATTACATATTATGGGGCAGTGACGACCCCCTTGCAGGGAAGTAGGAGTAGCTTTGCTACTCCATCTAAGGGTTGCTCTAGATAGATTTTCCTGGCAGTCTTAGCTGTGCTTTGAGCCCCAGTTTGGGGGTAACCACACTGAGATCGAGGTAGGCGGCTTCTCGGCGTGGCAGTGGATGTGCCCCGCAGAGTGAAGCATCTGTTACTGCCTGTTCATCTCGCGCCCGGAGCGAGCTTTGATATTTTGTGCACGTATAGCATGTAAGTTGGAATCAGTCCTGCTGGCAGTGGCCTTAGAGGGCTGACTCGTGTAGTCCAGCTGGATGTTATAGCCAGGCATCGATCATCGAATTAAAATTACTTAATGCAATGTTGATGGAAGCTATTAATAATATGATATTCTACTTCCTGAAACACACACACGCGCGCAAAGACATGCACACACGCACGCACGCACGCGCGCACACACGAACGCGAACCCGGGATTCCAAAGCTTAGAGCGCATTCCATTTACCGCACTTTCAGTCACCGCGTCCTCACTCCTGCGCACAGGATACAGAGGACACCAACTTTGTGATCTCATCCCGTCTTCTGTGGTAGTATAAATCCTGAACAGAGTGCGTTGACATTATCTTTCAGTATCCATGTACACAATGACAATAATCCTAACCGATGTAAACAAAAAAATTGCCCTTTTATTTCGCGCGTTGTGTGACCTCCTCTTGCTGTGTTCTGAACCTCTTGGTGGAGATGTGTTTCTATATTCATGTAACTGTGGTTTCCTGCTTGAAACCTCACCAAAAACGCGCGAGTAAGTACAATAATATCTTCTTTTCAAAGGAAAACAGTTGGTTTAGTCAAACTTAACTTATTTAGTAAAAAACGCTGCAAAGTCCTTATCACATGGGTTTATTATTCTACTGGACATACGTATGTACAGGAATTTTGGCTGCTCACTTATTGTTTCTTTCATTTGCAATTATTGAAATGGCTACTTTTGATGGTTTCCACCAATTTTGGCGCCCACAAACACGGATTAGGCTCTGCTTTTTCTTACAGATTATTTTTGATCGTTGATGATGCCATTTAATTGTCTTGATTCACCTGCTGATACTTCTAGTGTTATTATACAAATTGATGGTGATTTCAGACAATTTCCCATGTTTTTGACTCATAAAAAATGAATTTCGGGAGCTTAACCTTCGTTACAACCTCAATTCTTCACTCTTCGGTCGAAATCAACTTAATATTCGGTCCTATCGCCCTAAAAAACATGGACAACGATACCTCACAAGCTCATATTCACTAAAACCTCAAAAATCCCTCGAAAACCACTATTTTTACACCCATTTTTCTCCCATAACACCCCTGGGTGTATGCCGATCGGGCTACCGAGTTTCGGAGCACAGCTAGGACCCAAATTTCTTCCAAAATGGGAACCCAAACTGAGTGCGGAAGAACGACGATTTTATACCTAAATTTAAGGCTGAAACTTATGGTACTTTTAACACAAAAACGCTGCAAAGTCCTTCTCACACGGGTTTTTTATTCTACTGGATATATGTAAAGTAATTTTTGCTGTTAATTTATTGTTTCTTGCGTGTGCAGTTATTGAAATGGCTATTTTTGATGGTTTCCACCAGTTTTGGCCCCAAAAACACTAATTAGGCTCGGCTTTTCCTTTCAACAGATTATTTTTGATCATTGATAGTACCATTTAACTGTCTTAATTCACCTGTTCATACAATGTCTAGTGTTATTATACAAATGTTTGGTGATTTCAGACAATTTCCCATGTTTTTGACTCATAAAAAATGAATTTCGGGAGCTTAAGCTTCGTTGCAACCTCAATTCTTCACTCTTCGGTCAAAATCAACCTAATATCCGGTCTTCTCGCCCTAAAAAACATGGAAAACAATACCTCACAAGCTCATGTTCACTAAAACCTCAACAATCCCTCGAAAACCACTATTTGTACACCCATTTTTCTCCCATATCACCCCTGGGTCTATGCCGATCGGGCTGCCGTGTTTCGGAGGACAACTAGGACCCGTGTGTGTTCCCAAATGGGGACCCGAACATTGTGCGAAAAAACGACGATTTTAGACCAAAATTTAACGTAAATTTAACGCTGAAACTTCCTTAGAACCTCAATTTTCCACTCTTTGGTAAAAAACGACATCATATTCGGTCTTCTCGTCCCAAAAACATGGAAAACGAAACCTCAAAAGTTAATGTTACTAACATGTTACTAAAACACAAAAAGTACCTATTGGTTTATTATTCTGTGAATAATACACCTATGTATTCGCTCAGCAAAAAATTTTTATAACACCCCCTCAAAATTTTTTCTTTTCCGTTTCAAGGTGCGTAGATTCCAAAAATGCAATGTCCGTCCGCCGTCCGCCGTACGCCGTATCACGTGTACAGGCTTCATTTTCTGTCTAAAAACTTCGTTCTTTCGCACATATGCTCCATTTGGGCCCTAGTTGTGTCCCGAAACTTTTCAGCCCGATCGGAATATATCCAGGGGAGTTATGAGTGAAAATGTGCATAAAAATAGGTACTTTTTGTGTTTTAGTAACATAGTAGTAAAATGAGCTTTTGAGGTATCTTTTTCCATGTTTTTGGGGACGAGAAGACCGAATATGAAGTCGATTTTGACCAAGGAGTTGAAAATTGAGGTTGTACCAGATGTTCAGCTCCCAAAATTGATTTTTTATGTGTCAAAAACATGCGAAATCGTCTGAAATCACCAACAATTTGTATAATAACACTGGAAAAAGTGTCAAAACGTGTATCAAGACGATTAAAAGGTACAATCAATGATCAAAGGTAATTTGAAAAAAAAGGAGCGTAGTACCTAATTCAAGTTTTGGGGGCCAAAATTTGTGGAAACCACCAGAAATAGCTATTTCAATTATTTTACATGAAAGAAACAATAAATAAACAGAACTATAGACCAATAAAATAATAGAATAATAAACCCATGTGACAAGGACTTTGCAGCGTTTTTTATACACATTTTAAAACACAAGAAGTACCTATTTGTATACACATTTTCACTCATAACACCCCTGGGTATATTCCGATCGGGCTGCAAAGTTTTCGGACACAACTAGGGCCCAAATGGAGCACATGTGCGAAAGAACGAATTTTTTCGACCAAAAATGAAGCCGGTACACGTGATACGGCGGACGGACATTGCATTTTGGTTTATTCTTCTGTGAATAATACACCTATGTATTCGCTCAGCAAAAAATTTTTATAACACCCCCTCAAAATTTTTTCTTTTCCGTTTCAAGGTGCGTAGATTCCAAAAATGCAATGTCCGTCCGCCGTACGCCGTACGCCGTATCACGTGTACAGGCTTCATTTTCGGACTAAAAAAGTCGTTCTTTCGCACACATGCTCCATTTGGGCCCTAGTTGTGTCCCGAAACTTTTCAGCCCGATCAGAATATACCCAGGGGTGTTATGAGTGAAAATGTGTATAAAAATAGGTACTTTTTGCGTTTTAACAACAGGTTAGTAACATGAGCTTTTGAGATATCGTTTTCCATGTTTTTGAGGACGAGAAGACCGAATATGAAGTCGATTTTGACCAAAGACGCGGAAATTGAGGTTTTACCAAAGGTTCAGCTCCCAAAATTGGTTTTTTATGAGTCAAAAACCTGGAAAACTGTCTGAAATCACCATCAATGTGTACAATAACATTGGAAAAAGTGTAAACAGGTGAATCAAGACCATTAAATGCCACTACCAATGATCAAAGATGATCTTAAAAAAAAAAAAAAAGCGTACCTATTTCATGTTTTGGGGGCCAAAATTGGTGGAAATCATCAGAAATAGCTATTTCAATCATTCCACATGAATGAAACAATACATTTAACAGCCAACAAAAATCTCTAGAACTCCAATAGAATAATAAACCCATGTGACAAGGACTTTGCAGCGTTTTTGGAATCTACGCACCTTGAAACGGTGTTCAACTTTTGAGGGGGTGTCATAAAATTTTTTTGCTGAGCGGATACATAGGTGTATTATTCACAGAATAATAAACCAAAATGGGTGTATGAAGACCAATGACCCTCGCGGCGGACGTTGTCCCTCAACCATTGCCCTCTGTGGGGGACGTTGTTAGTCAATGGTTACTTGGTGCCCAATATTTTCTCGATTTTTCGTGTTGTTTCGACCGGTTTAGATTACAGTTTTTTTTTTTTTAACTAAAATGCATTCTGGTCTTTCAGAATGGCTTTCTGTAGGAGTGATATGGATGCTTGGTCAGCAGAGCGAATAGTCTGGGCACTTGTAGACTTATTGTCTGATATAGAAGGAATAGAAGATGAAGATGCGAATGATTTCGATAGGGTAACGGAATATGAGAGGATGCTGGTGGAGGAACCTGATGAAATAGATCACGTGATTGTATCTACTTCTGCTTTCCTTCACTCGAATTCAGCTGCTTCATCTGATTCAGAAAGGGACGACGATACCCAACATCAACACATATTGAATGGTGTTACAAGTAGTTCTGTGAGTAATAGGACCAATGTGGAAATGGATGAAGTTGAACTCAGATGTCGAGCTACCTGTTGATGACTCTGGAGCTCGAGCTGATAGCGATTTCGGAAATGAAGGCTGTCTTGGACCTGAGACATTCGCAAGTGTTACGCAGTAGGGAGGTCGGGTAGAGCAAAGATGGTTTAGATCGGGATTTTTCTCCCATTTCGGAAAGAAACCCTCAAAACCGCCCTCGCTAAACCCTGCCACCCTACCTTACTCCTAATTTTTACTGGGTCACAGGAATTGGATGCATATTTCTAACTCGTAACAGGTTAAAGAATTGAAACCCTATGGGGAATACAACTACTCATCTTTGCCTTAATGACCTAAAAGAGGGCGTTCCACCAACTGTTTCCCTGTCTTAAATGAGGATAGAAACAGTAAATAAAAAGGATTATCTTTCTTTTATATAACAAATCAAGGTAGAGCTACTCTTAACACACCAATCCAAAACCTCAAGAAGCAAATGACTCCCATACCATCGTCGGTCTCGCTTTTTCGTCAAACTCATCTTGTCCCAATTTTTAATATTGTACCTACTTTACGTCTCTACATTTCAAATTTTAATTAGGCGATTAATCAACTATGGGCGACGGATCCTTCACGTCGGGAACGAACCTCCGTTGAAAACTGACCCAGACTAAATGTGAAAAAGTGATAGTGTAGTGTCAACGGTTACTGCTTGGATTCTAGATCACCTCCAGAGAAAATCAAGAATCAATAATTGACTTACCTTCCTTCCTAGAACTCTACCATGAGACCTGATATCAATTAAGCTAAACTTCAAAATGCTGGAGTACCGTTCCTCAAACTCTCAAATTACCAGGATACGACCCTTGTCCCTTGTCCTTTGAAAATGGAAACAGTCCTTACATCCATCGCCAAGGGGGAAAGGGAGATCAATCGGGCAATAATTCCCGAAGGATCCACATCACCCTTCGGTCCTATCATTGGCCGCAAATAGTTTCGTAGGGGAACAAATCATGATTCCAAAGCCGGATCAAAGAATTGCCAACCTCCGAAACCACTGACGTCCACATCAAAGAACAGGGAAGTTCTCGAAAGTTCTGCATTTCAACAATTTCAAATAGAATGATAAAGTTTCCCCCAGGCTAATGGAAAATCCCAGAATTTACTTGATCTCAGGGCACTATGAGAAGAGCTGCCAAGCTGACATTAGCAGCCTATACTGCCCTACAATGGAGGTATAGTTTATAGTTTTGAGAAATCAAGGGGTAAAGTTACCAGCCTCCCCTTCTCGCTTAATTCATAGATGCCCGCAGATTTTGAGTTTATATGGTTTCTCAACTCATAATTTAGATTTTTACAACTTTATATGCCTGAAATACCTCGTGAAATAACAAAAACATCGATTTAAAACCAATGATTTCTCCCCGCTGCTATTCTGCGGAGTATATCAACGCCTCACAGATTCATTGTACTACATTTTTCGGGATGCACTGCTTTTCTACGTAGATCGTCCCCTATTACTGCTTTTCAGTGTAGTTCTCGAACCGAATTCTGAAAAAATCGGGCAGTGCGTCGTTTACTGCCTTCTCTCTTAGTCTGTTATATGTTTTTCATTAAACACTTCCTACGTACATACCTACTTTTTGTTTATTATTCTGTGAATAATAAAACCGTCCGCCGTATCATGCGTAACTACCTACTTAATTTTCGGTTTAAAAGTTACGTTCTTTCGCACACAGGCTCCTAGTTGTGTCCCGAAACTTTGCAGCCCGATCGGAATATACCCAGAGTGTAAAAATAGGGTTTTTTGGTGTTTAATATTATGAGCTTTTGATGTACCGTTTTCCATGTTTTTTGGGGCGAGAAGACCGAATCTGAAGTCGATGTTGACCAAAGAGTGAAGAATTGAGGTTGTAACGAAAGCTCCCAAAATTCATTTTTTATGAGTCAAAAACCTGGGAAATTATTTCCAATACCTACTATTAATTCTATTATATTAATAACACCAGATAAAGAGTCATCAGGTGAATCAAGACAATGAAGGGGCACTATCAATATCAAAGATAATTTTTAAAAAAGCGTAATTCGTGTTTTTTGGGGCCAAAATTGGTGGAAACCATAGGAAATAGCTATTTCAATTATTGCACATGAAAGAACCAATAAATGAACAGCAAACATTTCTGTAGCAACGCGAAGTTGATAAAGCTTCGTCCCTTGTTCGAACGTTCAGTAATAACCGACAGTTATACAAATTGAGGGATGTTTTTATATTCAACGTGATACCATAATTTCGTTATATAGGATCAAATCAGTCTTTCCAAATTAAGCGTTGTAGTTTATTAATAAATTATGTAAATTATTTCTTCAGCTACGTTATCGAGAGATTCTGGGTATTGAAAATCAGAGCAGTCTTTTTCAGTATGTTGATCAGCCACGTCATGTGATGAGTGTAGACTTGAAGTGTCCTGAAATATTATCTAGCGACTTAGGAAGCACTTTTTTGCCAGAAACATGAAAATAAACCACAATCATAAATCAAGTGTTCTTATTTATTGATTTCACGTACAGCCAGACAGGTAGAACCCGAGGCATGGGTTTCGGAGAACATTTGCTCTGAGGATGACAGGCTGCAGGAGCTTTCTGCATAACGATGGCAGGATTTGCATTCATTGCAGATTGATCGAATTGAGTCGTGTGAAATGATCAACTTACATGAGTTGGGAGGACTCGCAACGGCGTTCAAGCACAATAAAAAAAAAAAAAAAAGCGTTGCCGTAGGGGGGGGCGTCTAGTCGCCAGAGGTTTGTGTTCATGACGGTACGTTTATTGTCGAATGACATCTGGGGGACACCCCCAGACCCCCGGATTATAACAGCTTAGATCAAGATCAAAGCAAGGAAACATGGAACATGTTTTTCGAATAGGTACATGATAACAGATGATATGGAGATATGTAGAAAAACGTCTGCCAATTCGAGTAGGCACTATAGCTTCCTCACTTGAATCACATGAACGTATAGACTAGTTGGGTAGGTTCGTTATGATACGGGACCATTTGCGATCCAACCCGCGTGTACCCTCAAATTTCATCTCTCTACGACTATTTTTCGCGTAGTTAGAAGCGTTATAAGGGAAACGGTCAACATTTCATGTTTGCGCATGCGCACAGGGAAATTACAGTAAGACTCCAATGAAGTTCATGTGGAACTATCAAAGTATTATACTGATCGACCCTCCAAATGTGAACTCATTTCAACGATAATTAAGGTAGTTATGGGCACTCCAAGTATTTCACGTTTGCGCATGCGCAGACTAAACGACTTTCATGATTTTGAAATGGGGACCGTCTGCGATCCAACCGCGTATACCGTCCGAATTTGCAGCTCTCTACGACTATTTATCGCGTAGTTAGAAGTGTTACAAGGAAATGGTCAACATTTCATGTTCGCGCATGCGTAGATCAAAGTTACATTACGATGCCAATGAAATTAATTTGTTACTATCAAAGAGTTATTCTTGATCGACCCTCCAAGTTTGAACTCATTTCAACATTATTTAGGGTAGTTGAGGGTGTTCCAATTATTTCACGTTTGCGTAATTTTTCAATGATTCCGGTATGGAGTCCATCTGTGACTCAACCCGCACCTACCCTCGAAAATTCAGCCCAGTTCGACCAGTTATTTCGGGTAGTTAAGGGCGTTACAAGGAATTACCACAGACGGACAGACAGACACGGAACCAAATATGTAATACACGTCGTGAGCTGCTTTCGGCGTTTTTCGAGTATGTGGAGAACCCCCTCGGCGAGTTTTCGGCGGAGTGGGGTGTGGCTCTCCTCGAGAGAGGCACCACGTGTGGTATTCGTAGGTGGGGGGGGGGGGGGGGGGTGGCATGAGTGGTGTAGAGGGAGAACTGTGCGGGTGGTGGGGAGGGGAGTTTACGCGGACTCGGACGGGACGCTCTTCAGCCTGGTTTACTCCCGTAAAAACATGTTCCATGTTAAAAACGCCTAATCATAATGCTGATTTCTGCCGTATATCAGGATTATCAGGAAAATCATTTGCAGTTCATCGCCGGTCGTATTCGATAGAAAGGATTCGAAACAGACTGCAAAAAAAACCAGTCATGCAGCATGACTTAATGAGCGAATTTTCAAAGAAATATTCGAATTAATGGCTATGGTTTTTGAATAAAGGAAAACTTCTTCCTCCTACTGTTAGTACCTAAATTGAATAATTTGAAATAGATTTTTTTCTTTCGTCTTCCCTTCTAGTAATTACGTGGGGCCGGTACTTGTCTATCTATGAAGGTATCATAACAATTATATGTCAAATGGAAATTTCAAGGAGTTGTGTACTAATCGTGTTGCCTCCCCCTTTTTTGCTTCGAACTCTCGTCTTCAATTAATACTTCTCACATTTTTCAATCTGACCACTCTAAGGGGGGGTGGGGGGGGGGGGGGTAAGAGTTTAAAGATTATTCCTAGTTTTGGGTAATTTTTGCGCACTTTTAAATGCTCTAATTTAAGAACGGATTTAGATATCTAAAATCCGATTCACCATCGTGTTCAGCGTGCAAAAACCTTTAAAATGAGGGGTCACTTGTTAGAAAAATAACATTTTGGGGATTTTTGGGTAATTTTTGCGCACTTAAATGCTCTAATTTGAGACGGATCAAGATATCTAAAATCCGATTCACACCATCGTGTTCAGCGTGCAAAAACCTTTAAATGAGGGGTCACTTGTTGGAAAATAACATTTTGGGGATTTTGTGGGTAATTTTTGCGCACTTTAAATGCGCCAAAACCCTCCTTAGAGGTAGGCCCAATTTCGCCCATCTTCGAACTTAGCCTTTCGATTGCCAAGATAGATTTTTTGTGCAAATTTGAGCTGTTTATCTCAATTCTATCGAGAGTTATCGTCTGGAGTGACACATATATATATAAATATATATATACATATAAAAAAGTGTTAAATTTCAGGAATCGTTTTAGAATGGTCTGAAACGGATTTCTATGAAGAAAATTTCCAACAAATTTATATTATTTAAATTTCGAAGCCATTGCAATAGCTTCATTTTCTTTGAAAATTCGCTAAAACGAATCCTTCTTTGCAGTCTGCGGCACAAATAATTAGGGTGCCATTGAGACAAGGTTGCCTGCTGCAGCTGCAAAGAAGTTTCGTATGACATAGCAGAACTCTTATTACAATTTCAAAATTCCATTTGGCATCTGAATCAAGTACCTAAGGCAAACAAGTTTCGACGCTCAGAACATTATTTTAGTTGCCTTCCTTACCTGAATCAGGAGGCCCAAGAGAGCGACTCTGCTGGGACGATCATCCTCATTCTCGTTCTCATCCACTTTGACGCCTTTTTTTTCTTTTGTTTTGCGGAATACACAAAATGACCTAACTTCCTTTCCTTAGGTAAGATAATTTCCAACAATTTTGGTATGGATTTGTCACAGTTTCTAAATAATACAACCTAAAACTATAAGGAGACGGCATTGTGATGGAAGCAAAACGGAGACTGACAGACGCAAGAATGCTTGCAGTGCAACGATGAAAAGCAGTAAGAGTTACACTGCTACAAGCTGTCGGCTGATCCTACACAGGAAAGCAGTGCGAGGGCAGTAGGGTTCGCCTCCGGTGTTGGAATACTATGGTGAAAAGCAGTGCAGTGGCAGTTCAACCTCCCTCCACTGATTGATACTACAGAGAAAAGCCGTGTATATGGCATTCACTGCTTTTAACCCTAGCATTTCACTTCACTTTTTTTCTCCGTAGTAAGCAGCGGAAAAATCCCAAAGGCAGTAAGCTGTTTTCGTCAATAAATCTTTCCTTAATTTGCGGACGCTGCTTTTCATTGTATCATTGAATAGAGCTTTTCAAGTCGATTCCAACGATATAAAAATGTCCATATGCCCAAAAAAGGCCCCTACTGCCTTTCTCCATAGTTGGGCAGTATAGCGCATGGTAGGAGGTGACCACATTTATAGTTACTAAATTGAAATTTAAAAAAACATAAATTCGCTTAGCTAAAGATGTAAAGAAAATCTTATATTCCAACGAATACAGCTCTTAACTAAAAGGAAAAATAATGATTACCTTGAAATAATCAGGAATGTGAACAGAAATTCAAAATAAAAAAAGAGAAAAAAAACCTACTTGAAGAGTTGAATGTTCGAAAAGTGTGCAGTACCTAAGAGTTGGGACAAGATGTTACCAAAAATGGATAACAAGGAAAGGACATGGGCTTTCCAGTTAAATGGAACAAAATCCATATTCAAGCCCTCATCATTTAATGAACTAAGAATGAAAAATGAAACGGAAAACATAGACAGAAAATGAGTACAAACACAATATATTCATCGATTCAAAAATTCTTGGCAATCTAAAAAGGAACTAATCCCAAATGTCGAATAAAAATTAAGAAAAATGCGTAACTTTTACCCAAAATAAACATTTAAAATGACCTAACGTTCAACTAAATTAACAAATTTGAATTGATGTTCAAAATATTACTTTAACAATTAACATTTTAATTTATGCTAAGTGAAACGAGAACTTTTCCCATAGACAAAGCCCTTAAAAATACATCAAGGCTTTTAAAGATGGAACCACCATCGCAAGAGTTAGATTATTTTTCTTTTAGCGAATTTTCGAAGAAAAGGAAGCTATTGTTCTCGGTCCAAAATTTTTAAAACTCGAATTTCCGAAAGATTTTTATACCAAAATCCGTTTCAGACCATCCTGAATTCCCTGCCGAAAGACACCAAAAATTATATTTATATATATATATATTTATATATTTATATATTTATATATTTATATATATATTTATATATTTATATATGTATGTGTCATTCCAGACGATAACTCTCGAAAGAATTGAGATAAAAAGTTCAAATTTGCACGAAAAATCTGTCTTGGCAATCGACAGGCTAAGTTCGAAGATGGGCAGAATCGGGTCACCCTAAGGGGGAGTTTTGGGGAGTTTTAGGGGGGGGAAATTACCCATAAATTCCCAAAATGAAAAAGTCTGACAAGTGACACCTCATTTTAAAGGTTTTTGTACGCTGAACACGATGGTGAAATCAGAATTGCGATATCTCATTCCATTCTCAAACTGGAGCACTTTGAAGATGAAGGAACGTGGTTATTTCTTGAGATGTTCTTCCTGGTTCGTCTGCTCTAATCTGATAACGGAATGGGATATCGCAATTCTGACTTCACGATCGTGTTCAGCGTTGGAAAATCTACAAACCGAGGTGTTACTCGGCAAAAAATTGAACAAAAAATTTGTTACGTACCCAATACCTACTCTTCTGGTATTCAAAACATTTTTGATTTCCCCCTCCCCCTCCTTCCACCCCAATTTTACTTTGCGTAAAACTACTCCTGTTTTAATTTTGTATGGTATCAAGTTGGGAAAACATTGGCCGAAAATTAATTTTCAGAAAATTTTAGGCGGAGGAGGAAGATGCCGAAAACTTCGAAAATTCGCTCTTATAGCCATGCTGCATGACTGTGGTTTTTTTTATTTATTTATTTATGACGTAGGCATGGAGACAGAGTTAAGTTAGAAAAATGGAGCATGTGTTCGAAAGAACGAATTTTTTAGACCGAAAATGAGGCCGGTACGCGTGATACGGCGGAAGGATTACGCACCTGAATTGGAATCTACGCACCTTGAAACGGAAAAGAAAACGCTGCAAATCCCTGCACAACGGTTTATTATTTTGTACAGAATACCCTCCTGTTACAGATCACAGGTCTCCGTATAGATAACCCTTATATATAACATATGTACTATTCTACACATATTATGTAGATCGCGGACCTCCGTAGGTTAGTACCTAACCCCGTACTCGTTACTAGGTATCTCCCTAAACCGTTGTGTAATCATTTACCTGTATACGTTCCACTTCTACGGAGATAGAATGATGGACCGTTGTGTGATAATTTGCCAATCAATAATACTTTATCGGTTGTTCAAGTTGCAAAAGTACCTATCAATAATACTTCAACGGTTGTTCAAGTTGCAAAAGTACCTATCAACAAAATCCAGCCCCTTCTTGGTAGATTTGGCGTTGTGTAATAATTTACCGTGGTGTAATAATTTACCGTTGTGTAATAATTTACCGTTGTGTAATAATTTGTCGTTGTGTAATAATTTGCCATTATGTAATAATTTACCCATCAATAATACTTCAACGGTTGTTCAAGTTGCAAAAGTACCTACCAACAAAATCCAGCCCCTTCTGGGTAGATGAGCCGTTGTGTAATAGTTTGCCATTGTGTAATAATTTGCCATTGTGTAATAATTTGCCATTGTGTCATAATTTACCCATCAATAATACTTCATCGGTTGTTCAAGTTGCAAAAGTACCTATCAACAAAATCCAGCCCCTTCTGGGTAGATGAGCCGTTGTGTAATAGTTTGCCATTGTGTAATAATTTGCCATTGTGTAATAATTTACCCATCAATAATACTTCATCGGTTGTCCAAGTTGCAAAAGTACCTATCAACAAAATCCAGCCCCTTCTGGGTAGATGAGCCGTTGTGTAATAATTTGCCATTGTGAAATAATTTACCCATCAATAATACTTCATCGGTTGTTCAAGTTGCAAAAGTACCTATCAACAAAACCCAGCCGGATCGCACACCCTCCGTAGGTTAATACCTAACCCCGTACTCGTTACTAGGTACCTACCTAAATCACGAGGTAAATGTTGCTAAAATAATTCTGTCGATTGCAAACAGTACCTAACAAAAAGAAACGCACATCATTTTTCAAATGAAATAATATCACAGAACAACCAACTCGACTTCATAGGTACTCCACCAATAAAATCGGTTTCACTACCTATCAACAAACTCCAATAGAGCCATCATTTTTCAAATGAAATAATATCACAGAACAACCAGCTCGACCTCTTAGGTACCCCACCAATAAAATCGGCGCGTCCCTGGTGACGAGATTTCGTCTGTTGTATACAATTTCATTCACACTGGAGTCGAAAATGCCTGTCGGTGCAAACTTCGGGGCCTTACTGTGAACGAACGGCTGGACGTACGGTGCTCCGGGTGGTCTTAAAAAACTCGTAAGTTCAAGAACTATTTAAAACCGTAAAACGATTCACGTAAAAAAAAGGTATACGCGTTTTGAAAATTTCAACCCCTATTTTGAACCCCTTAGAGATGACTGACAGTAACGTCGAGCTTCGAGGACCAACTAGACCCCGAATGGAACCTATAACCCGAATTTCATCAATTTTTTTTCATGGTAACTAAGAAAAATGGCCCGTACGGCGTACGGCGGACAGACAGAAATATTTTTATTGCAGTTTTGGATTCTACATACCTTGAAACGTAAACCATCAAATTTTGAGGGGGGGTAAGAATTTTTTTTTTTCATGCTCGATTCCAATGGTTCATTATTGAAAATAATAAACCAAAGATGTTGAGGGGGTGTTATAAAAATTGTTTGCTGAGCGATTACATAGGTGTATTATTCACAGAATAATAAACCAATAAAAACCCTTGAGGGTAAAAGTAACTTTGAAGGGGAAAAAACCTAACCCTATCCCAATGTATTCTTAAGTTACGTCTCACATAACCAAACCACAAAGAGTTATTTAAACAAAGGCAAACTGCCAAAGAAAATTTCTTAAAAAAAAAAAAAAAAAAAAAATTAAACAGTTTAATGTTGATGGTAAGATTCTCTAAGTAGCTAGATTCGGAAACCCCGTTAGGCATTTGCATTTTTAGGTAACTTGACTGAATTCGTACCACTCTAATTATTTGGATTGGGAGAAAGGACAAAGTTCCTACCTTAATTCAGCTGGAGGGTGATCGCCCCAAGGAGCCTTGTCGTCAGCAGATTCACAGCTGCCAAGTGTCCCGATTCCGACTTCTCCCTTTCCCAAGACAACTCTTACCTCCCACTCTCCTCTTTTAATAAGGAAATCCTATACACAGCGGAGAGGGGTGCCCGAGCGAACCTCGAGAAAGGGGGATCGGATAAAACGATGAAGTGATGTCACAAAATTAAATCTGGGAACGATTATTCATAAAAACCGATGAGATTATTCGGTTGGATTCAAACAGAAGGAGGCACACGACGAAATTCACCAGTAGTCAAACAAACACCCTAATCCGATACGTTTATAGTTCATATGTGAATTTCGTCACGTCACACAAGCTCGCACGTGCTGTATCTCTACCAATCAGGACAAACAAAAAAGATATTGCTTGGGAAAGTGAAGTTACGCACGAATCGTTTGGACATGAGTTTGAGGAGATATTCACAAGGCCAGATGAAATTTCGACCCCAACACAGTATTTTGGAAGATGTTTTACAGAAGAACACACAACATACACTAACACACAAACATATATGCCGTACAAAATGAAAAAGTCTTCTTCAAACCCACGATCATAGATGAGCTAACAACATCAGCGTTTTTTGTTACAGAGTTTTTTTTAAATGATTAAATGTGTTTTTCCTCATTTTATTGCTAAAAAACGTTAATAAACTGATCTCCTTACTCATTGGCTGCATCAAAATTCTACCTTCGAAGAGGACATTTCATTATATCTCAGAAACGGTTATAGGTACCTAAAAATCTGAAAAAAATCAGGTAATATCCTGAGACGTCATTATAGCAATCCTTTAAAGTTTCAACATTTTAGGGCCAGTGGAGATTAATGCTGTACTGAAAGGAAGAAAACCTCCCAAGAGCATTTTTCAAGAATGATACGTACGAATTTTCAAACCGTTTTCTCTTTCCTGTAATTTTTTTTGCAATGTCATTAATTCGAATCTTACGATAGGTGCGTGGGAATTTTATAATTTTATTGATAACTGCGTATGTATTGATTTTGATGATTGATTTATTATTGAGATAATGCTATGTTGGGCTGTGATCATTTTTTTTTTTCAAGTGACTTTGAAAGTAGATGAACAGAAACATAATTATCTTTCAGTAGAATGCACCGTGAGATAACCTGGACTTTTCGAAGTAAAATTGAATCGCGAAACGTACACTATTCGTCTTTGAATCAGGAAATGAATAACACAGAACACCACCACGAACTAAATTACTCGCGATAAAATCGTTGGAACCCATTTCGAAAAAACCATAAGGGGGAAAAACTGAAATGTCGGTCTGTTTCCACTGAACGCAGGAGTACGCTGTCATGCCGATTCCGATGATCAAAACATCATCACTAGCGAACAATTAAACTGTTACTAGATCTGGGAAATATCGATTAACTACTTCTACTTTTGTTGGCAAAATTGGAAGTTGATTCGATTCTCCATTATTCGATACTCTTTTCCCTATCAAAGCATTTTGGATCGAATCCCAGATTTTGAGTCAGAATGGTATGTAATATAGTTGGTACCCACGGCATGGTGGGTGAGAGTTGGATGAAAGATGGAGTGAGAGGTTGGATGAAGGCGGATGAGGAAGGATGTACTCCGTAGGAGTCTTTTGCACTAATGCCCCGCGGTTTTCACCACAGCAGGCGCCTGGGATGTGGGTGCTAGTACACCGGGGTTTTCACTGCAGCAGGTACTAGAGGAGAGGAAGGTGCCCCGCAGGTTTCACCACAGTGAGTGGTGGAGAGGTAAGAGAGAGGGGGTCGAGAGAGGTCGTAAGTCGAGGGTCGGTCGGTGAGGAGCTGGGCCAGAAGGGCTGTTTATATAGGGACTTTTCCACCCATCCCCAGTCCACAATCGGTCGTTATGACCGTCAAGGAGTGATGGCGGTTGATGAAAAACCCATTTGGCTAGTTTCCCCTTGGCGCTGCCCAGTTCAATGGTCCCGTCGTTTATATGGTTAAGTCTCATAACAGTATTATAGGAGTGGCAACTGTGAGGGGAATCACAGCAGTTATGTAGAATTTTAGGTACATAATAATGGAAAATGAAAGGATATGAGTTCGAAGTGAGCCATTTCCAGAAATAAAAACGCTGCAAATTATTACACAACGGTTTATTATTTTCAGAAATAGCTGCTCCTTCTGCTTAGCTCGCTGTTTCCTGACCTAATGTCGATTCCAAAGGTTTATTACTGAAACAATAAACCAAAGCGGGTTTAATTTGAGTTTATTGCGGTCAAAAATATTATCGACGAAGATTGAAATGGCGGATAGCAGCTTCTCAGGTTGATGGTTCCATAAAATCAGTTAAAACTTGTTTCGCTAACCACTTCAATCTCGGGTCTGCTCAAGTCCATTTTGGATCTTCACCCCGCCAGTAGTTCTAACATGATGTAGCGTACCCACCTAGAGCAAGAGGACGTGATTTCTTCGCCACCCCTTCATGATTCCGAGACAAATTGTTAGGATGAATAAAAGCTCAAAAACAAAAGCGTTGGCTTTCACCCAGTGACGAGAGTGCAAAAGCGCTATCAACCCTACGGTCGGATTAAATGATAATCCACAGCAGTTTACGCTTCCCGCAACGGTATCTTGGGAGCTGCTGCAGGTCGAACGTAATATCCGAGGGCTGGGATTATATTACAGCTGCTCTCACAATATAAACAGGAACAAAGTGAGTTGACTGGGCCAGGGGCTGGAGAACCATCTTTCATTTTGATTCCAGCAACAGATATCCCGAAGCTCAGACTCGAGTAAGATTGTGGAGGGAGGGCGTTCCGTGTGAAAAGCTTGGTAAATAATGCATGGGACTGCACGCTCTTTTCCGCAAAGAGTTGGCAGTAAACTCAACACCCCCCCCCCCCTCCCGAGCAACCATTGCCACGAATAGTCTCCCCCACCCCATCTCTCCTATCTTTCTCCCTCTTTACCACTACCCCTACCCCTCTCCCCCACGCTCACTCCTCTACCTATCTATCCCTCTCTCCCTAACCCCCTCTCACCGTCTCGCCATATCCCCATACGTGATGAACCCCCCCCCCCCCCCGGATGTTTTTTTTTTTAATTCTCTTTTATCACTCGAGTGGCACATTAGCAGGCTGAACTGACATAAGTTCGTTTATCGGTTTATAATGTATTGTTAGCGCAGTTTAAAATTATTTCGATTTAATGACGAAGACGAGTGAATATTTTCTTTGTGTTATTGTAATTCTCGTTAGTTGTAATAACGGTCCGCTGCTCAGACCAACATTTGCAAGATCTGTAAATAAAACGTTAATCTCTCTCTCTCTCTCCCTCCCTTCCTCCCACTCATCCCCTCTCGCCCTCCCTCCCTTCAACCCCCCCCCCCTTTCCACCCTCTCCATCTCCTTCCCTCTCCCCGATTTACAGTTGAATCTTGTGGGCCGCGGGAGATGGGTGTTGAGGTAGAAAGTCTACTGACTCTTGAACTCAGGCCGAACCCCTTCCTTTCTCTGTCCAATAGCATTTATTAGCCGCTCACCTTTTATTCAGCACCCTCTGATCCGGCGAGGTTTTTTTTCCCTCAATGCACCTTCTTCCTTATCAATAATCGAGCAGCCCCCCCCCCCCCCCACACACACACACACGCTCACCCTACCAACATCTCAGCCTCCTTTGAACGGGTGAAAGCCGGGTTGAAAACCTTTAGATTTTCACTTCATATGAAAATCACCTGGCGGTCGAAGCCCCTTTCTACGCGGCCATCACCAAATGTGATGTAGAAAGCACTTTCCAAATTGTTTACTCCTAAACTTGCTCAATTCTGAAATTTCAACATGGATATGTTTTTGGTTGGGGCTCAGTCAGAAATTTGTGCGACTCTTTTTGTTATGAAGATAACGCAATTATCCTGAGATTTCCACGCACAAAACTGTGAGTTTCCATTTCCATACCATTCAGATCGTTCACGCCTCGTTGGAACGCACTGAATTGATATAATATTTTCTACCTTCCTAACCACTGTAATTATACGGGAAGCTCTTTTACTGAGGACGAGGAAGCGTTCAAGTGGGTCCACTCAAATACCAGCACATGAATAATTAACTGAAGGTTTCTAATCACCGGAGTTGGGCAGTTATTAGAAAGTTCCTTGGGGATACCGTTGCTCAGATGCGTCGGCCGGAAAAGTGTTGTTTGGAGACACACGCACATCACTGGAGAAGATCAACAGAATGAACCAGAACCCATAGATTTCGATTTTTGTTGGAGAGTGAGGGTGAAAATTTGGTTTAAACTTTCTTGCTTTAACCAGATTTAGCAACAACGAAAAATTCAGTAGATAACTTCCTTGCTTGACGAACTTTTTCTGGTTACCTAACTCAAGTTTTGCCTATTTTTTCGTATTTTGTTTTAGTTACCTACTTTAAAACATTCTGTTAGTACCTACCTACTATTCTGTTTTTTCTTAACCTAAAAAATAAAATGGTTTCAAATGCTCAAGCTTTCTTCGTTTAGACCTACTTTTCCCTCATGATAAAACCTAGTTTCATAAATTTATAGCTGGTTTTGCAATAGCATTCTTTCATACCAGTTGCAAGAGCAGCCAAATACCTAACTACTGCAGAAGCAAAACCGGCTGTATCCTACTTTAATTTTGCAACAACTAATTTGACGTTGACGGGCCGTTCAAATTTAGCAGGCCAATTTTATTATTCATTTCCGAAGTTTTTGTAAAAGAAAAATGGTAGCCTTATGAAGGAACGATGCACTGGAGGGCATAGGGACCAATAAAGACTAATTATAGAATACTGATAGGTATAATAATAACAATAATATATGATAATGTGAGTTTGCACAATAATAAACCCTCCTATGTGAATTACGATTTCAAAGTGCCCTTTCTCTCCTAGCGACACGTCAAAGGCGATATAATACATAATAGTAACTGTTTGAACTCTCCTGAAACCATCAGCTTCAGGAAGACAGGCTAGATTTATACTAGAACAAATCGAGCAGCTTACACAATCAGACGTGTTCATTTCATTTCATAACACACTTTTATGTCGAGTCCTTTCCGAACCACGCGAACCCTTTTCCTGTATAGCTTACACTATTTTGTTTAATATACTTACTTAGCCAACAGGCATTAGCTTTTGTTAGCATTTCAACATTATTTCTTCAGCCTTGCAGTGACCTAAACCTGTGTCAGAACTGTGCAAAACTGACTCCAGGGCCGATTGTCTAACTACAAATTTCAGGTAATACTTGTGTGGTGATTGAAGTGTGTGCCTGGGGTAGGTGAGGTTGTGATGGAGCCCGAGGTATCAAATGACGTGCTCGGAAGGTTTCCACCAGACCGGTTATACCCGAAGGCTTCACCAGGCAGGTTACAGCACTCCACGAGATCTTTTTTGGAGAGTGTTGGAGGTGCTCGGAAGGTTCCACCACGCCGGTTATACCATAAAGGCCTCACTAGGCAGGTTCCCCCACTCTACGAGACCTTTTTGAGGGAGAGGGAAGGTAGCAAGAGAGAGAAGCCATCGACTCGAGGTGAATGCGTAGAATGAAGAAGCCTGGGCAGGAGCACGGGTTTTATAGGGATTGTTCCACCTTCCTCCCCCCCCCCCCCCTCCCGACAGTCGTTTGAGACTGTTGGGGGGAGCCGGCTGGGCTGTGAATGTTCTCCTGGTCACGTAGACCCCTTCCTTCTACTTGATTTATTGAGTATAATCTTATCATGTAGGTTTGAGTGGTACAGGCTGGTATGACGACTACTTGTATTTGTTGGATTCCACCCACATAAATGTAGCCCATTAGCTTTGCCATCCACACAAATTAAGACAACTAGGAACACCACAAAAAATTACCTTTTTGGTTGAGAGCAGGAACCTGACACTCCACTGTCAATGAAAAAACTTTTTGAACCCTATATCAGAATAATTCTTAGTTAGGTAAATCGATCAAGCGAGCTTGTCATAAGTCATTGAGAATAAATGTTTTACCTAAAATCTCGACCTGTGATAATGTCATCGTTTAGGTTTATGCAGCTTTTCGGCAAGATTTATCTTCAAACTCATGTTAACATCTA
>OX940974.1:149856701-150073196 GCA_954871275.1 Leptopterna dolabrata
TATATTCCGATCGGGCTGAAAAGTTTCGGGACACAACTAGGGCCCAAATAGAGCATGTGTGCGAAAGAACGACTTTTTTAGACCGAAAATGAAGCCTGCACACGTGATACGGCGGACGGCGTACGGCGGACGGCGGACGGACATTGCATTTTTTGAATCTACGCACCTTGAAACGTAAAAGAAAAAAGTTTGAGGGGGGGTTATACAAATTTTTTGCTGAGCGAATACATAGGTGTATTATTCAGAGAATAATAAACCAAAACGGCGCGTCCTGGCACGGGACGTTCTCCCTCCACCGACCAAATTTTGTCCACGTTCACGCCCGCCTTTCCCACGCTCGCCTTGCCTTGTCCAAGGTACATTTCTCATTCATAACTATCATTTGTTCAATTAAAATAGGCGCTGTTTCTCCAATTGCCTGGTCATTTCTTGATTCCCTGATGTAGGACATCACACAAAAAGTGAAAAACTGGCAATGTTTTGCTCGCAATTAAGTGTTCAAATTCAAGTTATGTTGTCACTAAAATTGCTAAAAATTGTGTTAAACGTGATTTAAAAAAAATATATGACGAGGGGTTGGTAGGTATCTCATCTTCTTTCACAATTCACTCATGATCATGCTGCATGACTGGAACTTTTTCGATTGGTACCTATACATATTTTAGGTGTTAAAATGTTCAGTGCATCAATGTCAAAGTTTCAAGCGCATTATGTTAAAGGGGGATCAAAAAATGTCACCTCAATGTGAGAGCCAGTCTTTCTCGTGGACTAATTGATTTCCGGAAACTGGTATCCACCATACCCAACAGCTCTTCAAATTTTTCATAGTTCATTCGGTAGTAGGTCAAAAATTTATGAGCATCGTTTTTGAGGTCCTCAAAAATCGTACTGAGCTCTCCAAGTTCATCTCGCTTCTTATGATGGTCATGAACCCACATCCTTTTATTAGGTTCGGTGAGCAGAATAGCCGTAACTATAGCTTCTTCCTCAGAAGAAGATGATGATGAATCACTCATGAATTAAACTTGTATGCTACTCTCACTCTAAGAAGAAAATGGGGCAAAAATGTTGTTTGAGAACAGGAGATCTTGAAACGAGGGGTGTATGGCGAGGGGGGGGGGGGGGAAGAGAGTTGAGGAACGTCCTGCCTGGAGTGGGTATAGGCGCAGGACGGGACAGCCGCAGCCGGCCGGCATCCGGCGTCCTATCCACGGCGTTTCCTATCCTGTCCCTGTCCTGTTCCCGCATAGTGTGCGAGAACCTTTATACAGACGTTCCCTGGACTCTTCAAAAATAGAAAGCGGACAGCCTAGACGCATAAAAAATACGGACATGTCCAGGGAAATACCGACGGATGGCAACCGTATTATAGTTGTACGAGGCTTTCAATGTGAAAGTATACCTCGGCAGACTCAGAAGCTAAAGGGAACCTTGGTCTGCGATGTACGAAAATGCTTCGCGCGGTGACGAAGCGGTTTCAACGTGTATACTGTACATACAATGGCAAATCTCCATTCCCGCAAATCTCCATTCCCCTCTTGCTCTATTCCCCATCCCCTCCCACCACCACAGAATTTAAATATCGGCTTCCGTTCCCCTTTTTTTTCGTAAAATTTTATTAATCTCCGATTCGAGAAGATTATTGATGATTTTTCTCCAGGACACAGAACCCCGGAAGAAAGTGCTGCATAAAGTCACGCCATATTCAAAAATTGAGATGGGAATGGGACACCGATTTTCCGTACATAAATTTGAATATATTAGTCTCCGGTTTTCATGAGTAAAAAGCCATCACCGCCTCGGAAACTGCATACAATGTAATTCATGTGCCCTCGCATCTCTCTCTGAATTTTGATGAGGCGTCTCGTGGCACGTGCTGGGATTGGTGTGCAAGTTTATATGCATACGTATAATAACACACAAATCCCTCTGCACTGATGGTGCAGTTTTCCTGTGTATGACCTTTGAAGATTACCGCCATTAACCCATATCGTCTCAGCTAGGACGGAAACGATCTCGAAAATTGTATATAGCAGACAGCATTTGGATTACCGTGCGTTGCACAGGATATAATACGTGTTTTGTTCGTTTCTCCCTCCCATTATCAATCGCCCATTACTCTGGGAAAACCCAACGGAAATACAAATTTGAAAAGGTTTTTAGAAACTACAGATTCTCTAGTTTATAGCGGTTGTAGTGGGATTTTTGTGCAATAGTTTAAATAAGATGGAGTTTGAGGGAGAAAAAAGTGAGGTGGAGTATCGAAGTATTTGCTTGTCAGTTCATGTTCAGCTTTCGACAGTGACACTACTTAATGTGGAACTTGAAGTTTTATACGCATCTTCGCGACGAGGAAACTGCAGTGAAATGGTTACAGGACGAGGTATTAATTACGGCACCGCCTTCTTGTCCGGTTTGCAACGCGTCCATGCAAATGAGGGTGCGAGAAGGTGAGAATAGAAGAAATTGGATATTAGGATATGATACTGATTTAGGGCTGAGACGCGATTCTAGCGTGAATTAGTCAACCAGGGTTAACTTATGGAACATTGTAAAAGCTTTGATATTATTCAAGAGGTAGAGATGCGATTGTAGCGCGAACTAGTTAATTTTAACTGTGGAGGGGAGTATTTGACAAGCGAATACTTCGATACTTTCCCCCACTTTCTTCAAGGGAATTATTCAGCGTTATTTCACAACTCACGGGGCGGGTTTGAAACTAGGGAATCTGTAGTTTCTATAACCTATTCAAAATTGTATTTCCATGGCTTTTTCTCGGAGTAATTAGCAATTTAAAATGGGGGGGGGGGGAATTGAAATGGCCCATTCGCCCATCCTAACAATATTTTTCACGGTCAATCCATTTCAACTAAACAAAGGAACCCATCGTGAGAAACTCCACAAGAAACATTCCCCGCTGACGGAATTCCTCCCAAGATCGGCAAGAAAACCCCGGCTGGGATCCTGAAGCCACGTGCGTGTGAATGAAAGGTGTACCTAGAGAGAGATCATAGGGAACAATACAATCAAATAATAGGTAATAGGCAAGGCAGTATGTCGTTTGGACGCAGCCCCCCAAAATCGCAGACCGTTTGGCCGCACATTGACCGTCCGTTTGGACGCACCTTTAGAATTGACTGGAAGAACCGTTTGGACGCACATGTGAAGGTAAATGAAGCAACAAAAATTAAGCGCTCACCTTTATCTGCAGTATTAATAGTTGCATTGTCGTTTATTGTTGCGAATCAACTGTACATCTGAGTGTTCCAGGTTTGAGGTAGATTGTGCGCTCAATTCCCTTCGAATCAACTTATTTGGTTTGACACTCAACTCATCAACTGCCTTTCTTTTGAGTGTGCTACACATGTGTTGTTTTTCAATTTCTTGTTCTGAGAGGGGGTCATGGTTATGGTCGTTTTTAAAAGAAATGATACGATTTACCTCGTGGTCAGTTACTATAAAAACCGTGCATTTTCGGTTGGTGCATCGGAGAGTCTTGCTGCGGTCCCCCTTGGCTACTCTCATCAGGCTCAGCTTGAACAGATTCACCACTATACACTCCTTCCCCCGCTTGCTCAGGAATTTATACTCAATTGGTATGTCCATATTTACAAGAAAACACCAACAAACACAAAACAACGCACGAAATTCACTGAATATGAAATTATCACGAAAGATGACTAGAACTCGGGTTGATAATGCACGAGAAACTGACTAGAGTGATAGGTTTGAGAACTACATATCAACCGAACGGTATGTACCTGTGCTTGTTTACCCAGGTGCGTCCAAAGTGATCGTTCGCTGAAAGAAATACGTGTGGCCAAACGGGCGCCCCGTGCAGTGTTGTTTGGGCGCAAGGTGCGTCCAAACGTCATTCTCCCATAGGCAAAACAATATATAATAATAACAATAATGGTTACTACAATAATAAACCCGTTACCTTCCATACGTACACTAGTACACTAGCAAAAATCGAGCAACTTGCAACAACAGAGTAAATGTACGGGTTGTAAGATGAAGACTGTCCGTGGGCATAATCCTCCCGTGATGTCGAGTTACAGCCCTTGGTTGCTTGGCATAGTTCGTGAGCACAACGCTTGGGCAATCAGGTTAGCTGGGATCCTCTTATCACTAGCAAGTCGGCCCTTTTCGATTCAATGACGTCATCATTATGTCATGACAATAAGTCGCGTTGTTGGGTGAAATCAAACCGATCGCACTCACCACTTCCGCCCTTCGGAATGGGACATCACTCGGATAGAATCGTCGCTCGGATGCTTCACACAAATTAGATGGCCCCATGGTAGAACTGTGCACACGGACGGGAGACAATGTGGGCTGTGCATTCTGCATTCCAAGTGGTGAAGCTCAAGGCCGGTCCGGGTTTGGGATCATGTGGCCGAAAACGCGACGGGTTTGGGATCGTGGAATATTCGAAAAGCAACGGTTTTGGGATCATGGCGTAACAACAACAACGTTTAATAGATTTCGTGAATACCTGATAGAATGATTCTAATGAATTTGTCATTGTCGTCAATAATGTTTACGGTTACTCGTTATCGTTGTGTTCATCAAACAGTCAAAGTCGTGAAGGCCTTATACACCGAACTTGATGGAAGAAAGCTTAAGGCGAAAAAATTTCGAAGCCAAAGCCCCACTTCAGTTTTCTTTTTATAGTGCTAATCCAGGCCCTTGATCTTTTTTATGCGACGATACCACGCTAGCGACAGATGTAAGGTACACCCATAAAGTTCCTACATTCAGGAAACGTTTCTGAGAAAGACAGAGTTATTGAAAAATAGTATATTTCCACTAATACACGAAAAACGCAAAAAACACTGTTATACCGGTTTCGGTGATAAAACCATCGTCAGTAACGACGATGGTTTGATCACCGAAACCGGTATAACAGTGTTTTTTGCGTTTTTCGTGTATAGTGGAAAAAATAGACTATTTTTCAATAACTCTGTTTTTCTTTGAAATGGGTTTCCACGATTTCGACGCGAGTGATTTAGTTCGTAGACGTTTCTGAGATGGCTTGATGGGCAGCTTTCTCGAAGTCAACATGCATTGCTGCAAATTCAAAATCTTCCTTGATAAGCGACAGGCTCAGCATCTTGACTCCCATCCAATATCTGATATATTCATCTTTCGTCTTCGTCCGCAAAAGAGCGTAGACCACAGGAATATGAAAACCATTATTATAAACGTGGATTGTGTACAGCACCAAGCAACCAAAGTACTTGGGGCAGTAAGAAAACGTACGATCAGCATCGTACCAGTTTCGTCGGAACTCCGCTCTCTTTCCGTGATCCCAAAGCCGGCACTTGCCGCAATCCCAACCCCGTCGTCTTTTCAGCCCCCTTTCACCAGTCATGATCCCAAAGCCGTGACAGCCAAACTCAAATGACCTTCAGATTGCCGAAACAAACATCAAGCTTTAGTGCAGAGATTATAGCCGCAACAAAGGGCCGTTGAACACATTGTACGGCACGGGCAATACAACCCTTCGACGTGGATAGTCCTCGCAGGCTTGTGTGAAGAAACTGGTGTCGAACAACATACACAGGGCATACATCCCACTTATAATAAGCCAGCTTAATGAAGCTCGTTATCCAAGGAGAAACATCAGGCATCCAATAATAATATGGGCGGATAGACTCGCTCCCGTCTTCCTCTCACTCAGGTTGTAGACTCGCTCCGGTCTCTGCTCCAAGCAAGTTGTAAATTCGCTCCCTGGAGAACAGACGTTAGATGCACAACTTTCCCTTCCCACTTTTTACAGACTTAGGACTGTCTGCGAGCGTGCAGATGTGGTTAAAAATTTGTGATTCTAGCCATCTCTGAAATGAGATATTGTAATTTGCCTATGCTAATAATATCGATTCTGATTAGAAAATCGTCAACTATGCACAGTTTTGCAACTATCTAAAATGAGGTGTTGTAATTTTCTGATAAAAATATATACAGTGAATATAATTTATTATTTCCAACAAAAACTAACTTTACACCTACTTTCAATCAGCGTAAATTTTTTTTGAAATTTCCGTAAACAAAATGATGTAAACTTGAGTAAAGTTTTGTCGTTCTTACATCCAATTGCTGCAAATCCATCTTTCCACTTCGTTCGCCAACATTTTATGAAAATAACTTCCTTCCCACGCTCACTTCCCCCCTTTACAATCGAAACCACTTCTGCCATCCTCACAATGCTTTAAACTTAACAAAAACACGGAATAAACTGATCTAATCAGTTGAGGGTGCGTGTAGGTATACACTTTGCCCTGTCACAGGAGCGGAGCGAGTCAACAACCGCCCGCGGACCTTCACTCTCCTATCGGAGCGAGTCTGCTTACGCCCAATAATATTGAGCGTCGCGGGTTTGGGCCCGCAGAGGGTGAAAGGCCCTCGAAATGGCAACGGGTTACGGCCCGTGAACCGTCTCGGCTTTGGGCTCGGACGGGAGGAGGTCGTTTTGATGAGATAAGCGTGTCCTATGAACCTGCGATATGGATTCCGTCAGCCGTGCAGTAGTCGCTGACTTGCCTTCTTGCATTTCACAATGCATCCAGCAAATTCAGTCGGAAAGCTCTTTGAAAATTGCGAGTGTGAAAAGAGGTAGGTAATTCGTTCCTCTTGACATTTTAGGACCGCTAAGTCATTATTGACAGTCAAATTGGGGATTTTTCGGACCACAGCAGGTATCTTAAAAATTTTAGGGGCAATTAATGTGCTTCGGAAACCGACGAGAGGCAAGATTGAACATTTGAACATGCTGTGGGAGGCTTTCTGTGAAGATAAGGACGTCCACGCCTTCCTTACTGGAGTGGGCCGCAAGTATGGAGGCACAGACCATGAAGGCTGTGATTGAGACCTTGTACGTATGAGCCTAATTAAAATACATTACTCACATACCTTCATGAATTGTAGTAACACATACATGCAGACTCTCCTACCGTCATAGTAATGTAATTTCTTATTTGCAGAGATATTACATACGACTATGATAGATACATGTATCAGCAACTTATATTTATCGTAAGTATTGACAAAATACACGCTTGTGGGGCAAGAAAAGTATGGTTTACCGAGGGGCCCAAACCAGTTGCGTCTTCAAAACCCAACGGGCCCAAAACCGTTGCGCTGTGGGCCCAAACCAGTCGTGATTTCATACGTGCGGGCCCAAACCCGGACCGCCCATAATATTACCATACCTTCCGGAGGCGTCCGTCGTCAGTCGTATCTAGATGGTTGCGTACTGGAGGCGAGCGCTTTCGACGTAAGGACACAATCATCAGGCCGTCGAGAGAGTACTGAATTCAGTCCGTCCCTATTTATGTGCACGGGGAAGTGAGAGGTGTCTAGGGGAACAAAGGAAGTGAAAGGTGTTTTGGCGTTAGGGGAACAAATGAAGTAAAGGGAATGGTTTGTCCTGTCTTGTGGGAAGAGCTTGAAGCTAATCCTATTTTAATTGGTACCTTAGCAACAAACAGCTGTAGGAATCATAACATCTGGCTTATCTTAAGGACTAACTTATTTTTATGGTGAGCTATAATCTACTAGCTTAGCCTACTAACTTATTTCTATGGTAAATACCTTCCGGAGGAGTCCGTCGTCACTAGATGGTTTAATACTGGAGGCGAGCGCTTTCGATGTAAGGACATCATCATCAGGCCGTCGAGAGAGTACTGGATTCAGTCCGTCCCTATTTATGTGCACGGGGAAGTGAGAGGTGTCTAGGGGAACAAAGGAAGTGAAAGGTGTTTTGGCGTAAGGGGAACAAATGAAGTGAAGGGAATGGTCTGTCCTGTCTTGTGGGAAGAGCTTGAAGCTAATCCTATTTTAATTGGTACCTTAGCTACAAACAGCTGTAGGAATCATAACATCTGGCTTATCTTAAGGACTAACTTATTTTTATGGTGAGCTATAATCTACTAGCTTCGCCTACTAACTTATTTCTATGGTAAACTCTAACTTACTATGTATTGTAGTAAGACAGTTATGTTTATAATAATACTTAGTACTGAATTATGAGTTAGGGCAAAATCAGTAGTTCCTGGCTCGTTTTGTTTGTTGTGTGGTCTTGTGTGTGTCGTTTACGTTTGTGTGTGTAGTCTCAAGTCTTTGTCTTTTGGCTGGTGGGTTGTCACTGTGTCCATCTGCTGGTGTCGTGCGTTTGTGTATCAGTCAGTGGAGTAGTTTAAATACCGTGTCAGATGTGGTGTCAAATAGGTTTTTGTTAATGATACGTCCGTCGAATGTGCGTAGTTTGTATGTTTCTTAGTTTTCGAGTATGTCAAGCCTGCGTCCTTTCTGTTGTGGGTGTAGTAGTGTCATACATTTGTTGATGTCAGTTAGTTCGTGTCCTTCATCCACTTCAAGTTTCTATGGATCAGAGGACACGTTGGAATCTACGGTAACGCAAGAGCCGACGCACTAGCAAGAAATGCAGGTGTGCAGAACACAACCATGAAAGTTCGACCACTATCCCCTACACAGACTTCCCACGATTAAAACCCGCATTCCAGAGGATTGGCAACGGGGGTTTAGGTCCAGCGACGACAAAGGCTTGTTCTACAAGAATCTTCAGCCACGCATCCCTATACTCGCCCTTGGTTCCAAACACATACCTATGGTCCGAAAACCGTTTTGTTGAGCCATCACGAGAATGAGGTCTGACCACGGCGTCTGTGATTCACACTTATATACATAGATTCCGGGCGACTATCGATACCGTCCCGAGCGGGTGAAGGGCGCTGTTGAGTGTATCGGAATCGTCCTGTACGAATCCGTTCTTATCAATGTCTTGTATCAGTATCGTCCGGCTAGAGGTCACTCGTCGAGCTCACTATCCAAGTAGTATTTTTAGCGAATTTTCAATGAAAAAACCGTTCTAAAATTTCAAAATCAAAATTATAGATTTTCAAATTTGGTATGTATACGTACTACATAATATTGAATTTTTTTGTTTAGTTTGACATTTTTAAGTAGCTGCATGACTGGAATTTTTAGAACGGTGTTCCACGACTCTGAAGAAAAAAAGGCATTATTAGTCAACATGGGCATGTGTATTTTTTCACGCTGAGTCGAACGCGAATTATAGGGAAGTTACAATTTTTCGGGGTAAAATTGGATTACAATTGTGTGTCTTCCTCTCAAAAGTCTTTTTGACCAGAGAGAAGTTAGCAACGAAATCGAGCAACGGTCGATAACTCGGCCGGAAATTGGAATTTCCGGAAAGTTCTTTTTTCTGTTCTGTTTTTAGATTATCAAATCAGTTCTGAGAGAGAATGCAGACTCCAAAGAAAAACGGAGTTATCGAAAAAATAGTCTATTTCCACTAATACACGAAAAACGCAAAAAACACTGTTATACCGGTTTCGGTGATCAAACCATCGTCAGTAACACACAATAACAAGTTATTACTATTGTTACTGACGATGGTTTGATCACCGAAACCGGTATAACAGTGTTTTTTGCGTTTTTCGTGTATTAGTGGAAATAGACTATTTTTTCGATAACTCCGTTTTTCTTTGAAATGGGTTTCCACGATTTCGTCGCGAGTGATTTAGTTCGTGCAGACTCCAACCTCGACGACGGGCGGGACGATATTGATACACGATGTTGATAAGAGCGGATTCTTACGGGGCGATTACGATAGTCTTCAAACGGGACGATATTGATGGGGTTTTGGCCATTTGGGGAGATATCGATAAATCCCCATAGATTCCATGTGCGGGACGACTCCCACTGTAATCGGTGCGGAAACGCAAGTGGAACAATTGAACATTTTGTAATGGAGTATCCTTTATTTTATCCAGAGAGAGAGAGAGAGGCCTTTTATTTATTTAAAAAATAAATTAAAAAACTAATACCTGTAGTAGAACACCCTCTGTAAGTTACAGATACCTGCTACCGACCTGTGAAATAGAAGTATATCGCGCACTGTATAACTACGTAGAAGCCTGTTATATATTATACAAAAAATAACTCGCGGACACACTTTTGCTTTTTAAAAACAATTTATTTCCCAATGAACAATTAAGTGTGACGCGACAGAGTTCGAGAACAGAAAAGAGGTCGGTATTCGATTTGCAGAGGCATTTATACAGTATGTAAAAAAACCCGAGGGAAGGCTATTTTAAAATAATATTTTCCTCTAATGAATGAGCAACGGAGAGGCGGACAAAGGGTTCGTTGATAGGTAGATTCTGCTGATGTCTGCAGTGTCTTCGGTCGGCGATCCCCCGCAGGAAGTGGGATGAATGCATTCCTTTGTTCTTGTGGTATTCGCATGGCGGTTATACAGGGTTTCAGGGTTAAGGTCGTACCACCGGCCAGGAGTTGATTCTACAACTGATTTCTGATAAAAAGTTTCCTATGAATTTGTTTACTGCTTAAAAAATCCCAGTTTTTTTCACTTTTAAATGTTTTTTCGTGTTCTCGACCTTAAGTCACTAAACTGGCCATAACTTGATCAGGACTAGTTAAGGACTAAAACCAAACGTGATTATACGATCGGAAAGAGCATTAAATTTCCTGTGTCCCTGATGCCAATTAAGTTTTTAAAGAGAATTCGATGTGTGAAAAATAAACCTGAAGATCAAACTTTGTAAACTTTTGGAAATGTTCAGTTTTTTCTAAAGTTTGTGGGTCTTGGTGATTCTACCTGTTTTTTTCCTCACTGTAACCCTAAAAGTTGGCCCACAAGCTCAGCTTTCCAAAGGTACGATCACAAAAATTGTTACAATGGATTCGTGAGGTAAAATCCTAGTTTCCGTGCCAAAAACCATGGATTTTTTCAGTACAAATCGTTTTTCGCGAAAATCGACGTTTTTGCCATAAAATGAGTTATACAGCAACCTTTTTGTATGTTTTCTCGGTGAGTCGAATGATGGCACTCCAAGACTTCTGGAATAAGTAATCACTGATATTTTGTCTAATTTACTTTTTGAAAAGTGTCTTAATTTCTGCTGATTTGTGGTTTTTTTTAAATTTCGTTTTTTGTTTTTAGACTAGGTAGGCTAGGTAAACTTCTATAGTTGGCAATAAGGTCCATGTAGTAGGTATTTTTTTAACGACCATCAGCCTATCGCAAGTAAACAAACCAGCCTGCTCATAATAACACGGTATGCTATAAACTAATAACATAATAACTAGGTTCTGAACATCATTAAGTGATCAGTTCGTGACCTGTCTTCGTCTACTCGTAATGTGGCAAATGTTTCTAATCAGGAATATGCCGACATGGTCCTGGTTTATGGTTTCACAATTCAAAACGCCAATGAACCTGTACGGGAATACCAGCGGCGGTTCCCACACAGGCGCGTACCCACTAAAAACCTGTTTTCAAGGGTATGTAACCTGCTGACTGTGCTGTTCATGTTCTGTGTTCGCTGTGCGTCATTAACAAACCGGATATGTAATTTTCGCTAAACGGATTTCATATGTAATCCGTTAAATTCCTTAAACAATAATTGTGTCTTCTATCTACTTGAAAGGCTTATCCCAACCATACCGATAATGAGATTGGTTCATGTTTGTTATTGAGCTCTTCCAGTTTTATGAATTGTTATTTTGTTTTTGGCATCCTGCTATTAATTAGGCGTTGAGCTTCTCCCCCCTAAATTATCATTGCTTTTTCATGTCAGAAGTCCCAAACTCTCGAGCCTCTCCCATCAGGTAACAACCGATTCCTTGGTCTAGTAAGCCTACCACGGTTTATCCGATTTTAATATGAAAATTACTAAACAATCAAACTTTACGCCTACAGTAGGACTAATGGGTCGCAAAATCGGGTTTTACCTGGTTGGGGAGTCTCCGGAGTGCCACCATTCGACTCAGCGAGAAAAAGTACGAAAAGGTTGTTGTCTAACTCATTTTATGGTAAAAATGTCGAGTTTTCGCGAAAAACGATTTTTACTGAAAACGCTGCAAAGTCCTTGTCACATGGGTTTATTATTCTATTGGACATACCTACAGAAATGTTGGCTGTTCATTTATTGTTTATTTCACGTGAAATCATTGAAATAGCTATTTCTGATGGTTTTCACAATTTTTTGCCTCTAAAACACGAATTAGGTGTACGCTCCTTTTTTTTCAATTTATCTTTGATCATTGGTAGTGCCATTTAGTCGTCTTGATCCACGTGTTGATACTACTTCCAGTGTAATTATACAAATTGATGGTGATTTCAGACGATTTCCCAGGTTTTTGACTCATAAAAATCAATTTTGGGAGCTGAACATTTGGTAGAACCTCGATTTTCCACTCTTTGGTCAAAATCGACTTCATATTCGGTCTTCTCGTCCCCAAAAACATGGAAAACAATACCTCAAAAGCTCATGTTACTAACATGTTGCTAAAACGCAAAAAGTACATATTTTTTATACACATTTTCGGCGGACGGACATTGCATTTTTGGAATCTATGCACCTTGAAAGGTAAAAGAAAAAATGTTCAGGGGGTGTTATAAAATTTTTTTGCTGAGCGATTACATAGGTGTATTATTCACAGAATAATAATTAAAATCCACGGTTTTTGGCACGGAAATGAGGATTTTACCTCACGAGTCCACTGTCAAAAATTGCTTGATCATACCGTTGGAAGTTGAGCTTCTGGGCCAACTTTTACGGTTACAATGAGAAAAAAAAACATAGAATCACTAAGACCCACAAACGTTTGAAAAAACTGAAAATTTCCAGAATTGTACAAAGTTTGATTTTTAGGTTCATTTTTCACCCATTGACTTCTCTTCAAAAACATTTATTTGGCATCAGGGAGATAGGAAAAATGCTCTCTCTGATGGTATCGTTAGTGATATCAAGAAATAATAATTAATGCAGTACCTTAGCCCCACCAATTTTGACCCCCAAAACACGAATAAGGTATTAGGCTCCTTTTTTTAAACTATCTTTGATCATTGGTAGTGCCATTTAATCGTCTTGATCCACGTTTTGGCACTTTTTCTAGTGTTATTCTACAAATCGAAGGTGATTTCAGACGATTTCCCAGGTTTTTCACTCATAAAAAATCAATTTTGGGAGCTGAACATCTGGTAGAACTCAATTTTCCACTCTTTGGTCAAAACCGACTTCATATTCGATCCTCTCGTCCCCAAAAACATGGAAAACGATATCTCAGAAGCTCATGTTACCAACATGTTGCTAAAACGCAAAAAGTACCTATTTTTGCACACATTTTCACTCATAACACCCCTGGGTATATTCCGATCGGGCTGAAAAGTTTCGGGACACAACTAGGGCCCAACTGGAGCATGCGTGCGAAAGAACGACTTTTTTGGACCAAAAATGAAGCCGGTACACGTGATACGGCGGACGGACATTGCATTTTTGGAATCTACAAACCTTGAAACGGAAAAGAAAAAACTTTGAGGGGGTGTTATAAAAATTTTTTGCTGAGCGAATACATAGGTGTATTATTCACAGAATAATAAACCAAAAGTGGGTGTATAGCTTCTTCTTCACTTTTCATTTATCATGAAAATTAGCCTAATGGGGGCTGGAGTTCGAAATTCAGGTCAGATTAATTGTATAGTAAAGTTGAGCCCCGACCCCCCCCCCCACCCCAATTTTCAAAAATGTTCTGAAATTCTTGACAGATTTCAATAGCCTTAATTCTTAAATATCTGCCAAAAGAAAATTATTCGAAACTACTGATAGAAAGTCCTGAACTCATGCCCAAATAAACCCTCGCATGGAACAAACCTAGCATGGATAGGTAGTATAATAAATTGTCGTCAAGGAGTACTGAGCCTGAAACTAGGATCAGCCAAAGCTGAGCATAAACTAATTGACTGGGGCAAAAGCTAGTCCCAAAATAAATATATAAAACGCTGCAAAGTCCGTGTCACATGGGTTTGTTATTCTATTGGACATACCTACAGAAATTTTGGCTGTTCATTAATTGTTTCTTTCATGTGGAACAATTGAAATAGCTATTTCTGATGGTTTCCACCAATTTTGGCCCAAAACACGAATTAGGTACGCTCCTTTTTTTTTTCAAATTATCTTTGATCATTGGTAGTGCCATTTATTGTCTTGATTCACCTGTTTACACTTTTTCAAGTGTTATTATACAAATTGATGGTGATTTCAGACAATTTCCCAGGTTTTTGACTCATAAGAAATCAATTTTGTGAGCTGAACCTTTGGTAAAACCTCAATTTCCGCCTGTTTGGTCAAAATCGACATCGTATTCGGTCTTCTCGTCCCAAAAACCATGGAAAACGATACCTCAAAAGCTGATGTTATACTAACATGTTACTAAAACACAAAAAAAAACGCTGCAAAGTCCTTGTCACATAGGTTTATTATTCTATTGGAGTTCTAGAGATTCTCGTTGGCTGTTCATTTATGGTTTCATTCATTCACAATAATTTAAATAGCTATTTTTGATGATTTCCACCAATTTTGGCCCCCAAAACATGAAATAGGTACGCTTTTTTATTTTTTTTCCCAGATCATATTTGATCATTGGTAGTGCCATTTAATGGTCTTGATTCACCTGTTTACATTTTGTCTAATGTTATTATACACATTGATGGTGTTTTCAGACAATTTTCCAGGTTTTTGACTCATAAAAAAAATTTTGGGAGCTGAACATTTGGTAGAACTCAATTTTCCACTCTTTGGCCATAATCGACTTCATATTCGGTTTTCTCGTCCCCAAAAACATGGAAAACGATATCTCAGAAGCTCATGTTACCAACATGTGGCTAAAACGCAAAAAGTACCTATTTTTACACACATTTTCACTGATAACACCCCTGGGTATATTCCGATCGGTTTGAAAAGTTTCGGGACACAACTAGGGCCCAAATGGAGCATGTGTGCGAAAGAACGATTTTTTTAGACCGAAAATGAAGCCTGTAGACGTGATACGGCGGACGGCGGACGGCGCACGGACATTGCATTTTTGGAATCTACGCACCTTGAAACGAAAAAGAAAAAAGTTTGAGGGGGTGTTATAAAAATTTTTGCTGAGAGAATACATAGGTGTATTATCCACAGAATAATAAACCAAAACTACCTATTTTTATACATATTTTCACTCATAACACCCCTGGGTATATAATTCCGATCGGGCTGCAAAATTTCGGGACACAACTAGGACCCAAATGGAGCATGCGTGCAAATGAACGACTTTTTTAGACATAAATTGAAGCCTGTATACGAGATACGGCGTATGGCGGACGGACATCACATTTTCTGAATCTACGCACCTTGAAACGGAAAAGAAAAAATTTTGAGGAGGTTTTATAAACATTTTTTGCTGAGCGAATACATAGGTGTATTATCCACAGAATAATAAACCAAAGAATCAATCAACATCGAAAAGGATACACAGCGCTGTGTTGGAGGTGTTTTTCCTGATCGCAGGAGCCAAATTCCTATGAGATAATAACGAGAGTTGGTACTTTGAGAGTATTTACATTTGCACAGCATCTCTAAAAAAAAGTCAAACTTTACCCTGAAAGAATCAATACATCAAACGTTCAATATAAGCAGATATATGTATTACGGAGGTGATATGTGGGATATGAAATATTACTCGATCAGTATAAGCGCCAAGGAAGTTATCGCGCCTCTCTCTCAGAATGTTTATTGAGGGCAACTTGAGAATTTCGTACAGGTAGTAGGATTGATGGAGTCAGAAGTTGTTATCCGCACATCTCGCCTGACGTTTGCTGTGTGTGGTAATGGGCTGAAGCGATGTAAGACAGGAGAATAAGACTGATCAGGACTGAGGGGGTTAAACAAAAGCAAAACTGACTTAGCCGATCTTTATTAGCTGTTTATGCTCAGGTGTGGTATTGCGGCCCCGCAGTGGAGAAACAAGACACAGAGTGCAGCACCAGTTTAAGTACGAGTGTACCTGCCCTGGCAACTGTGTACGAGCAGAAGGTTGTGTGATGCTCAAAAACCAAGGTCTCATAGTTGGAGAGCTCAAGGTGGTCTGGTTCGACGCAGAGTTTGATTTTCGTTAACTTTTCTTGCATACAAAAACTAGAATCGGACAGTAACTTTGGTCTGCGCATACGTAACCGTGGAATCCGTGCGAATTAATGAAATGAAATGAAATTTGGTTTATTCCTCCTTTTACAGCAATGTATAAATTAATTAATTAACCAAGGAATTTCCCCACTTTTTGGAACACTGTTCCGTGCTAAGTGGGGGAGTCACCTTACACTTTTTGTATAATTAATCTCTAAAAAAAAATGGTCGTTATGAGCTTATGGTTGGTGGGTAGGTAGGTTTTATTCTGGCTCCTGAGATCTGTTTTTGTTTTTGGTCGCAATTCATTTTAAATTATTTATTTATTCATTTATAAATATCAGTCTTCCGCTTCGAATGTTCATTCATTTATTTATTTATTTTATTCATTTATTTTTAAATCATGGTTTCCTGTTTTGAAATTCAAAGTATGCAGCTAGTTTGGGACAGAGAGGCCGGTCTGTTCAATCATCCCCGCTTCCCCTGTTTGGGATAAGAGTTCGTGGTGTTTCTAGTTCTCAACTCGGACAGGCAGTGATACGGGCACTGATAGGTTGCAAGTGGACACCTGATTAGTGATGAGCTCTTCACCTCTTATTTGAATCATGTTACGCCTAATGGGGACAGGATTTCAACAGTGGGTAATTATCATTATTTCTTTCTTTTTTTCCTCAGTAGTTTATGGTGTGAGATGGACGGTGGAACTGTATTCAGACTGGATTGCGTCGCTCCTTCCTTCTGCATCTGGACGCGAAAGAGCAGCTTTATCACTGGTGTATCAGCGATTCCAGCATACTCATAATCATCAGCCATTCTTCAGCTAGGGAACATTCTGATTTATTTTGTTTTGTTACTGTGTTGAAAACTTTTCTGGGTCGGCCTGGTTTCCCAGTTCCTGGGACTTTTTCAAATGCGCAGAGGAAGTTGATTATAAAATCGAATCGAGTCGATTATAAATCAAATGTGTTCTTCGTGGATAGGTAATTTTATTGCCTGTTGAGATCAGGCTCGAAAAAATTCCCACCCAACTTATTACCTTGTCGTTCTTATCAGTAACCAAATTTCCACTCAGTACAGTTTGACGGGTTCTGTTAGCACGTGAATAGAGTTCTGGGTAGCAATAGAAATAATGGCGCCTGGGGGAACGCGCCTGCAACGTAAGTGCGTCACTAGATGGGAGGCCCATCGCGTCTAGAACACCCAGCTATCAATACAATAGTCGACCATCTGAGGATGGCACCCCATTGTGATAATATGCGAGGATCAAATCCGCCAACAATGTAGTCCCGCGTTGTGAGCCAAGGGAACGTTTCTGCTCGAAATACCGTAGCAAATTATCGTTTGAATAGGTGCACAGGCTCGGCATTGTCTATCCGTATTAACGACAGTTTTAACGAAATTGGAACACCTATCCTCGAAGCGTTCATTATGCAGTGAGGATAATAATGACCCTATTATTAGGTACCTAAATGTGGCGCCCTATTATATTCTACTTGTCCAGTAGCTGTTTGTAATCTGATTTATATGTTTATTAGGCGTGCAAAATATGGTCAGAATGAAAGTTCGAGGGTAATTATATGTGTGCAACGATGTAGGAAGAACTGACAAGTAAACTGTGAATGGATGATTGATGCTTATTGGCAGAGTCATTATGTACAACAGCGCAACACGGCATTGAGAAACCCGCAAAATCCTTATAAGCAGTCAAGAAATACGGATTTGCCATTAACGAAAACAAAAGCCACTGCGGTTTAAGTAGCATTACGCTTCTTGGTTACAAAATTGCTAATCCTGATGTTTAAGACCCCTTTTGGAACTCCCTGCTCCGAACAGTGCTAAAGAGCTAGAGCGCACAATTTGAATGTTTACTATTATTCCAAATTCATTCCAAAGTTCTCGGACAAAATGCGTAACCTTCTTGAAACAATGACGTTTCCGCTACCACCATCTATCGTCGCAAAATTCAAAAGCCTCAAAATCGAAATATCATAATCAATTGTTAGTACTATGACTGCAAAATTCCTTTTGAATTTGAGTCAGATGCATCTGATTTTTCAATATCTGCTGTCCTTTCACAGTCAGGTCGGTCAGGCGCATTTTTTCGAGAAACTGAACAATTCGGAAAGAAAACATGCTGCCGTGGAAAAAGAGGCTTACCCCCATAGTCGGTGCACGGAGGAATTGGAGGAATTATCTTTTAGGTCGTCATGTTAATCACCGATCACCGATATGAAGCACAAAACTAAAATTAATAACGAGAACATTCTTTGGTGGAGTTATCGTGCTATCCGTACGATATTGTCTATCGGCCTGGAAAGAAAATCGAGTTACCAGACACCTTCTCCCGAGTTTGCAGTACCACGCACATTTCGACGATTTATTAATTGCACTGTGACTTATGCCATCTGGAAGTTACCAGAATGCTCCATTGGATTCGTTCCGATAATCTCCCGTATTCAGTAGAAGACACACTGACTGTACAGCATGCAATGAGGCGAAACCAAGATTTCGAAAGCCCAGTAATCCTTCAAAGAGCCACACATCCCTTTGAAAGATTAAGCATTGATTTGAATGGGCCCTCTACCCGCAAACACTCGCAATCGGTATCTTCTAGTGATTACTGATGAATGTTCGAGGTTCCCGTTTGCCTGCCCATGTGCAGACATGAGTTCCACGACCGTAACCAAGTGTCTCACTAATTTATTTTCCATTTGGTTTATTATTCCCCGAATAATACACCTGTGCATTCGGTTCGGAAATTTTTTGTTTTTGGGAACACCACCTTAAAATTTTTCTTTTACGTTTCAACGTTTGTTGAGTCCAAAAGTGCAGTGCCCGTCCTACGTATCATCGTTTTTTTCGGTCTGAAAAAAAAAAATCGTTCATTCGCATACAGGCTCCATTTGGGCCCTAGTTTTGTCCCCTATCTCGGCAGCCCGACCGGAAAACCCAAGGTGTTATGGGTGAAAAATGGGTGTCAAATTAGGTCTTCTAGAGGTTTTAGTGAACTTGGGCTTGTGAGGTATTGTTTACCATGTTTTTCAGGGTGAGGAGACCAAACATGAAGTTGATTTTGACCACTAAGTGAAGGATTGTGGTTCTAACGAAGTTCTAACTCTCAAAATTCAATATTTATGGGTCAAAAACCTGTGAAAATAGCTGTAATCACCAGAAATTTGTATAACAGAGGAGGTAGTATTGACAGGTGAATTAAAACAATTCAATGAGAATGTCACTGATCGAACATAATTTTGTCAGAAAACCGTAACATGAGCTTTATATATGTACCTCTTCACTGAATCGTGCCGTATTCAGTCGAGAACAATAAACCCGTGTGACAATGACTTTGCTGCGTTCTTGATATGCCCTCGTACTTACATGCCGACAGGGGCAGCTCATTTGTATCTGCTGAGTTATCTGACTTCCTCCATTCGCGCGGGGTGGCTACATCACATTCATCTGCCTACAAACCTAAAAAAAAACGGACAGAGGAACGTGAAAACTGTTTGCTGTGGAAGGCAATCACTCTTGGTCTGAAGAGTAGAGATTTAGCAGTCCAATGATGGGAGTTGGTGCTCCCTGACGCTCTCCACTCGTGTGCACAGCGAATAACATGGCTCCTCATGAACGCCATCAGCGGCGAGCGTCTCACGGAGAGGCAGAGGCCTTCTTGGTTGATTCCCCGTGGGAAGACTCTGATGAAGGCCGGACTCTGCCGCGGCAGCGGCAGTCTAAGTACGATCCGCTAGTCGAGGAGGAGGAACTGATTGATGTGAATCCACAAACTATGCTGGAGTGAAGCTGCAAGATGGAAGGGAAACATCAGTGTCTCTAAGACATCTAGCACCGACCGGCGGGGATCCCTTAGGAGGCGGACAAGAGGAATCTGTAGAATGTGGATAATTATCCGTTGAACCATTGCTAAACCGCCAAATCCCCGCTAGCCACGAGGACCAGGAGTCAGAACACGGTCCTCGTCCGGCGCCAAGACGTTCATCAAGGATTCGTCGCATGCCCGTGGATCTTTCTGATTTTGTTTAATCTACCCACTGGAATAATGTGGTGATTCCCCAGCAGAACTTAACTTCTGTTCGATTTTCATCACATGCTGTAATTTCGTGATCTCACGCGTTCTTCATTTTCCTCATTCATGTAGCGAGTTTTGAGTTGAATAAAAACCTCAATCCCAAAAGGTTCTCTTATTACACCGCCTGTACGGGAGTATAATACCTTGAAAATGACTCACAAAACCTGACATCCGAGGGCGGTGCTCGACGGCGTGGGTGATGTTCTGAGGGCTCCACAGCTTATTTGAAAAGAGGATTTGGTACATAGGGTGCCACAGCTAGGTGACGGTTCTCTGGGCTTCCGTCTTGGAAAAGTACTCACATCTTCATGGCAATCAAGTACCGACTTATTTTTCCTGAAGTTGTCTTCTTGCTTTGGGTAAATTTATGAATTATGTTCTAATACCTACAGTTGATTATTATCATTCTTTATTTTTTCTTGATCTCTTAGTAATTCCACCGGTACAGTAAGGCGTCTTACTGGAAGAGTGTAACATGAACGACCTTTTTAACAACAATTGATATTGGAGAGGATTTTGGTTTATTATTCTGTGAATAATACACCTATGTATTCGCTCAGCAAAATTTTTTATAACACCCCCTCAAAATTCGTTCTTTTCCGTTTCAAGGTGCGTAGATTCCAAAGCTCGAATAGCTGCTGCGTTCGATACTTTTCACTACGAAGACTGAAACTAAGTGCGAAATCTTGCGGTCGTTTTTTCTGTATCAGTCGCTTGACTCCCGCGCGTCTTAGGACATCTTCGGATCTTTCATGAGGGTACTTACCTTAATAAAAACTGACCATGCGCACAATCCATTCGTTTCTATAGTCTCTCACTGTGTATGAATACCTGAACTGCATGCTTGAAACTTCCAAAATTTGGGCTGCGACTCGAATGTTCTTATACAAGGAACGGATGGCTTCGCCCGTATTACCTACAGTAAAATTTGTGCTGAAAGGTGAACGAACGGCAGCCGTGGAAGGGGATTGTGTCCAGGCTCTTCCGATCGGATGGCGGATTATTTTCCGCTGACGCACCTTAGCATTTGCTCTCCCACCGGGACCTTCCCTGTGTCAGTGATTTCTGATGCGAACTTCGGCGTTTCGAGGCGCCACTGACATCTTGAGTGTGGCGGTCAAACTACCAGTTGCCGACGACCGCCGCTAGGCCTTCAACGGCGGGATACAACCCCATTCAACCCACCCCATTCACGTGGAAACAGAGTAGGTACGCTCCTTCAGTCAATGAGGGAAACATCAGAAGCTAGGATGCTAATAAGCGGCATCAAACGCGAATATGATGTCTGAGGTTCTCCCTTGCTTTCACTGGGCACCATACACGTGAAAGGCATTCGCGATTGAAAATATTATGAATCATTAAGCGATTGTGCGCTAATTATAGAATTATATCTATTCGTTTCAGAAGCTCCACATGATAATATTATCATGTACTATACATGTATCCAACTGCGCACAGTGTCCTGGCAATGGAAACCAGCTATAGTCATGCCCTTGAAAAAAGTTGCAAATCCCAAATCGGTCTATCGGTAGTTGAGAGCCGTCAGTTTGTGCTCAGTTTGTGCTGTGTGATTTGTGCTGCTGATAGAGTATTTGATAAGGCATTGTACCTTGATGAACCCTCTTCAACTAAGAAAGAATTACTCGTATTCTGGTTATCAATATCTACCATTACGTACCTACCACTTATAATCATTTTAGTATCTTTCATAATTCGTATTACCTATAGAAGACGGTTACTTGTTTACGGCCTCCTTTCCGGTATGTTCAAAATTTGAACCGTTACTTTGAACAGGGGGCAAAAAAGTCCACTTTCCAAACCAAATAGTTAACTTGAAATAATTCAAATTTTAAAAACTCAATTACGATGATTGCTATCCGATGTCTTAAAATTTAGTGAGTACCTACTCGGTTTTGTGCTGCGTAAAGGCTAGTCTTAGGAGAAATTAGTGACTAGGTGTCTATGTGGCTACCTACCATTCAAAAATGTTCAAAATTTGAACAAATATCTTACGGATATTGGAAAAAAGGGCAACAAATTTATTTTGTTTATGAACAACCTAATTGCAACCAACGCAGCTTTCAACTAATAACTAGGTAATATTACTTCTTACAGTAGCGGAAATAACCCTTCAGAATTAATACTAGGTAATAAGGTAATAATGACTAGGTATAAGGTAATTTTCCAACAACCAGCACTACCTTCATCCCTTAGTTTTTAAACATCTGGAAAAAATGTGCACACTTTGAACCAACTAATTCAAGTGTAAGAACATGATACAGGGTCATTTTTCAATAGCGCTCAAATTACCAACACATTAGCTATACGTTTTTGGAACGGTGGACAAACTTCACACTTCCTGTGCCATTTTACTCATACATCCGATTCATTCGGTGTCAGGACAGGGAAATAAAAAAATAGGAAGGTCTGAAGTGGCCAAGAACTCTCTACCCCCGCACACAGAAGCCCCCGATCATGACCCATGTCCCCAAAATCCTGGAAACGAGAATCCGACGGCTACAGTCTATTTAGATAAATGCTGAAAACCGATTTGTATTCTCTAGAGTCCAATGAAAGTGTCTGTTATGCTACTTTGTGAAATGTTCAAAATTTGAACAATATTTTTTGGAACAGTGAGCAACAACTTTTGCCCGCTTTTTCAGCTAATTATCCGGAATTCTACGTGAATATTGATGAAAAATCCGTTTTCCGAATTGAAATATCACGCTTCATTCTCAAATGAGAAATAGAATAAAACTGATTCATTTTGGTGCTGCCACGTGGTGGTGGATTTTGCAACTAAAGTCGTTTCATTTAGCCTTAAATAACTAGTGATTACCCACAATCTTGAAAATGATAGGCAATCCGCGAGCAAGGCGAATTATAGTGCAGAAACGGCTCTAATTGGATTTTTTGATGACGTGAGACGCGCTATGGATGTCCGAAGAGTGACAATTTTCGTAGGGGTCGATGTTTGTCGAGCTTTTGATTTTATTCGACACGATATCCTCCTAGCAGTCCTACGATCTATCGGTTTTATGCCAAAAGTTGATTGCGTTGTTCGGCTTCATATCTTTTTTCAAGCGTTTATTAAGAATAAGAAAATGACACAGTGATACAATTTATTTATTATTTTGCGTGCGTGCGTGCGTGCGTGCGTGCGTGCGCGCGCGCGCGTGTGTGTGTGTGTGTGTGTGTGTGTATGCGTGTGTGTGCGTGTGTGTGTGTGTGTGTGTGTGTGTGTGTGTTAGAAGAACTCAGAGAGACCACCCCCTGTCCATACTCCCATTCTCGTATCCTCGTAAAGGCTCCTCAACAACTTGCAAAATTTGGTGGACACACCACATTTACTCAGTTTAAAGAACAATGCATTTTTGTCTACTCTGTCGAATGCAGATTTTAAATCAATGTAGAAAATGCAGATTTTTCTTATTCTGACTTTGCCAGAGACTAATGAAAAAGAGAAAACAGATTATCCGAGGTAGAGTAGCCTGGCCGGAACCCCGCTTGTGATTTGCGTAAAATGTTCTTATCTTCCATCCAGCACGTGAGGCGTTCGAGCAACATTCTAGTAAGGATCTTGGCACCCGAATTCATAAAGGCAACGCATCATACCTATCTGATCGCTCACAGTGCAGTCGGGCTCGTGGCAGATCCCTTTCATCCTGGCGCAACGTTACAATCGACATTCAGCAGGGGTCGGTTTTATCAGGACTGTTGTTTGTATTTTTACTGCGACTTTATGTTTTATGCTGACGATTTGCAGTTATTTATTTCATGTGATCTTGGCTTCTTGAATGAGTATGTTGTGAAGGTAAACGCCGACCTAACTCGCTAGTTTGAATGGTGTTGCCATAAATACCCTCAAAATTAAGGCTGTTTTTATAGGCAGGGGCGTTGTGTCCATAAGGCTACTTGGGCCACTGCCCCGGCACCCAGAAACGCTAGGAGTAAAAAAATAACTCCAACCATTGTTCAGCTGGCATTTTAATTGCCCTCCGTACACTGTACCTAGCATTTTTCACGAAGTTCAACAGCGACTCGCTAGATTTTTCTGGCTATGGATATTCAATATCCTAGTAGAGCATCCATGGTGGTTCCTTCATGTTAGCTCCATAGACCAAGCATGTTATCGGAATAAAGCGACAGTAATCGATATCCTACAATCGAAACCGAAACCTAGGCTCCTGAAACTGGCAGGTAGGCCCTGGGTCCTGGGACCTAGTTTTCTCATGGCAACTGAGAAAAGTGGCCCGTCCGCGCATGCTCAGTCGAGTAAAAATGTTGTTTGCCACGCCCACTTTGGGGCTGGTCCCCAGAATCTGATTTCCACCCCAAAATCGTTCCTTTTCACAATCGATTCGATCCCTTCGATTCGATTTGTCATCTCGATACGAGATGCTTCTTCATCTTCTGATTTGTTTTTGTTGTCTCATGCACATTCGCTTTCTCTGTTGTGTGTTGAGTCGTTGTAGTTTTAAATTTTTTGCGTCAAATTTTGTGCATTTTGCGTTTGGTCCTGTTCTGATGACAGACTTGTATTTGTGGTGCCTACATGTGTTTTGTCCTGTTTGCTGTTTGTGGTTTGTGGATTGATCAGCGTCCTAACACACAGATAACTACCAAGTTTCTAGTCAACATCTCCATTCAAGTAGGTACCGGCCGACGGGTCAATGTTTTGTTGTATTTTAGTTTACTCTAATTTTGTAACACATGAATTCGGTGGCTAATTTGCCATAGAAATTGTCGGCGTTTCCGTACGACGATAGAGCGCTGATTAAAAGAGATGAGCTTTGCTGAATATCAGGAAATAAGGGAAGGGTGTTGTTGCCTTGGGGTATTTTGTAGACAAATCTGTTGGTTCTGTGTTCTGGTTTGGTGCCCCACCGTTTTCAGACCCCACACACCGCTACTGTTTATAGGGAATGCTGAGCTAATAGCCAAAATCGAGGTGAGATAATTAGAACCCATCAAAATTAGTGAAAACGAACTTAAAATTGTACACGAATTCAAGAACCTCAGTGTTCTAGTAACTGACTCTTCAGACTAGAATACTCAAGTGGCAGAAATAAGTAGGAAGGTCTATGTAAGCTTGTGTCAATTGCGTAGAATTGAGTACGATTTTCCGAAGCATGTCAGGGCGCAATTAGCGCACTTCTTGCACCGTACTTCGAGTATGCACCTCTAGCATTCTACGATTTGAACAGCGAGCACATTCACAAACTGCAAAAAACGCTCAACTGTGTTGTGCGTTTTGTATGTCGTTTAAAACCAGATGCACATGTTAGGTACTCGACCATACATAGGTAGATCTTGGGTGGCTTAAGGGGAGTAGTCCAAAAAAATTTCAAAAGATCGCATTTTTATTTTTTATTCTTTTACTATTTTCTAATCTATTCTGCACAGTTTGGTAAAAACAAAATTAAAATCGGATGATTAGAACGGGAGTTATGATTTTTTTTAAATTCCAGTAGCGCAAGCTTTTAATAGCCTTCCGGAGCATAGGCTGGACCGTCCTCTTGCTCTTCAAATTCGTCTTCCAGCTTCCTCCTTGCCAGACTCCTCTTCTGCCGAGCCTCTTTGGTTACATCCTGAGCAGCTTTATTGGCTTTTTTTATTCTTATTGTGTCCGATCGTTTGCAAGCAGCGACACAATATTTACCAGGGTTGATTCCCATTGTTTTCATTACTCGACATTTGGTGATAGCACCATCATTGAATGTAGATACTGCTTCATGAGTGCCAAACTTCAAGGTATCAATCCCCACAAATATCCTCTTTGGCAATTTGAACCATATTACATTATTGAAACTCCCGTTTGTGTTTTGTGTCTTCCCATGCAGGCATTTTTTCAGAAGCTCAGGGGATGCAAGATCTTGGAATGTGGGTTTGAGCACATTCATCACACAGAATGGTAAATGGAAATGTTCTGCATGAACGTACTGGTTATTTGTTGCCAGTGATTTGTTGTACTTACACCATGACTCAGGCCCTGGAGGACATAAACCATGACTCAGGGACTGATCACTTGAAATAAGATGGCCCAAACTGCCTTTTTCGTCTCTTCTAGGGTACCATTTGTATTCCGACGGATGGCAAGGCCATAGTATTTTTGAATGAGGTCAATACGCGCATCAGTCAATCTACCTTTTCCTCCAAGAGGTTTGCCATCCACCAGTTTAGTTTTAGTGTGATTTTTCTTGACAGTCCGAAGTCTGGTACCCATTCTTTTTTGCATGTGGCCTATGCATTCCAACTTCTCAAGATTTACCTCTGGGCCATAAGGCTTATCTGACGGGATTGTTGAGAAGGATTTACTATCTCCATCTCCTAAATAATACAAATACCTCACTTTTCTGGTTTTCGAGCGCTCATAAATCTTGCGGACTCCCTCCACCTCCATCCCTCCACTTGTGCCTTTATAATTTGCTGAGCAAGTAGCGTTGTGTTCATTTTTCATTATTTTGGGGCATCTACAGAATTTAGACATGATTTCTATGTCTATAACTTTACCAGTTTCCCTACTAGTGGCACTGACAACTCCATTCAAGGATGTGTGACCTCGTTTCTGCCAAGATCCGTCAAATGTTACTGTCATATCTCGATCACCATCATTTGCTACTACTGCCTCTTCTAAGGCTGCATCCATGCTGCTGGCACATACTTTCTCCGCTGCTACATCATGCATTCTTTCATAAGGAAAGAATTTTGGTGGTGGTGGCATGTTCATCACTGAGCTGAGCTCGGAGGCAGCAGTTCGCCCTTTCCCTATACACCTCATGGCATAAACCAGTCACAAATTGACTTCGTAGGCTTTTCTGACCTTTTCAGAACTTGGCATTGGTACAGTGACTTTTCGCGAGTTTGCAAACTCCAAAGATTTGCTACACTGCAAAGAATTTATAAAAATCTGGGTAGCCCATCCAGAACGCTTCCCAGTGGTTATTTGAATATTTCCTCCACATGACTTACATGACACAAAGGACATCATATTTTCAAAAAAATACCTCATGTTGATTATGTCGTTATTGTCTTCACAGTCGAATTCGTCATATTCAATCATACTCCTGTCTAATTTCTTCTCTGACGAGGAGGAATGTGATGGGGCCGATGTAGAAGATGTTGCACAAGAAGTTGTGGAAACTTGGTCACTCACATCCTCTTCAACACACTTTGCTTTTTTTGCTGGTGGAATAGTTCTCTTTTTTTAGAAATCCGGCACGTTCTGGGCATTTTGAAAAATAACTGAGCACAAAAAACCAGAAAAACGAGCAATAAACAAATTGATAACGAAATGTGTCAAGTGTAAACAAAAACAACATCTATTGATAACTTTTATCAACTAAATTCAGAAGTTACACAAATCATGGATTATAATAATACTCACAGAAGTGATACAATTCAGAGACACGTACTGAAGTATCCATATAAACAACATGGAACATTTTTCAGCCAATTTAGTACAAAAGAAACAAGGAAAGAGAGAATGGTGGAGAGAACAAGCAAGAGCAACACCTGCTAAGGGACAGCTGTCCGAAAAACCGCTCTCCTGAAAAGTCAGTTTCCTTCAAACAAATGTTCCTTTTTCTCGGTAACTTCTCCACCGATTTCATTCTGATTTTCACAAGATGTAATTTAGAGGTGGAGCCTTGGAAATTTCGATTGTAATTTTTTTTGGAGGATACAGAATTTTGTGTCACGAAAATAAGTTTTTTTGACTATGAGTTTTTTTTTGGGTTTTGTGTACTTGGGTCAAAATATCAACAAATTTCGTGCCTCAAAAAGCCAAGGCACCATCGCTTTTACATATAAAGATGAAGTTTGTGTAAAAATTTGAATGCGATCGGCCTAATGGTTGTTGAGAAAGAGGAACATGAAAATTACACTTTTCCTACCTTTGAAAACGATTTTTGTCGATTTTTCCTATTTGACTCAGACGGACCAAATTTTTGTCACGCATACTAGAAAATCTGAAGAATATTACTATAAAATTTCAAATCACTTAGTACAGGATTGTAGGAGCTATGAAAGTAAAACGAATATGAGGCGCTCGCGGGGCACTGAAACCGGACTACTCCCCTTAAAATGACAGAAAGGAACAAGTTAGCAATTCCAACAATGTTATTTAAAATCCTCAAGTTCAGGAAACCCCTTTACCTATACAATCAGTTTATGTTTTTTTATGTCCGGACATTCAGTGTCCACATCAGCTGTGACGTTTGGCGGGGCGGGGTTGGTGATAAAGCATCGATCACATTGCAGATCCCGAAATGTAGTACAGTTTTTTTCAGTACCTAAATCTTTCTTGTTACAAGGCATTCATATTTTTACTACTCAAGTGTAGAAATTTTTGATCTAAGTAAATGTGTGACAGCTTTTCGTAACTCGTTTAAAGCGACATTACTTGGGAGCTATATTGTGAGCATGATGTACTGTTATTACCAGCTGGTCTAACGTATCCTAAAGGTGTGGAGGGGGGTTTCCTAAAAGGGGTGGGAAAACGTACGGGTTATTGTTATCAAGTCATGTTTGAAAATTGGTTGTTAAAACTGGAGGGAAACAGAGCATCAGCAGATTCCTGGGGGTTGTGGTGACGGACATTCAAGTGTGTTGAGATAAATTCAACTGGCAGTTAAAACAAGGCGGGAGATTGATTAACAGCTAGTCTAAATTATAGTAAAAGAGCGTTGTAAAAATTGGCGGGAACCAGTAAAGGAGGAAAATTACATGGATACTTTAGCTTGATGGGCATGAATCCTACATGTATCTGTGTAGCATCCATGGTCATGCAGTAGGATGCTGTGAAGTACGAGCCTGCGACACCACATCAGCTGTGACGTTTGGCGGGGCGGGGTTGGTGATAACACTGATACCCACGACGCCCATAAATATTTACACTACTAACCCCCTGTATGGATACATAGGTGTACTCATGGCCGTGCCTGATGGACCTCTTGGACCCATGCGAGGAGCCTTTTTTCTCTTCGACGAACAACCAGCAAAGACCCCGAGGATTTTCCTGTTCTTCTCGAAGTCATCCATCGATCCTCTCCCATTTCAAGCGCTGAGCTTTCCAATAGTTTCCATAGTTCTACCGAAGTCCTTCGGAAAACTGAAGGGCAAAGAAATGGTGGACAGAATAAGAGTCGTTGAAATTAATAAAAATACGTTAAGTCGTGATAATCGTTTTAGAAATTAATTTTGGGAGTTCGAACTTCGAAAAAAGTATAATATTGAGAGGAGAATTGGGTCAAGTAACCGTGATCGTTGACCTCTGTATGAATTCACGATCGTTTGAATCACAAGTTACTATACTTGGAATACACCCTAAGATTTATTTAACCGTTTCGTATCGGCTACCTGGTTGGATATCACCGTGGAGGGTGATGAATTGCGGGCTAACAGAGTACAAATAAGCGGGCCTCATCAAGTAGGTACCTTTCAGTTAGCGCCCCAAGACTCAATATTCAAGAAGAGCTATCCTTCACTCCTGACGCTCACGCCAAAGACAGTACGTGCTATTAAAGAGCAATATACGATGGTGGAAGACAAGTAGTGATTGATCGCTCTCGAGACTGAACTCAATTTGCAGGAAAGTCGTGGCTCCCCGGTTCGAAGGGGGTAGCATTCAGGATTCAAGAAATATTCAGGACCTCGGGCGGGGAAGAGGCCTTTGAAGGGCCTCATTGACTCTACAGCAGCATGGCTTTTACGAGGCGACTAATGGCATTTTTCAGGATCACAGACAGCGGTAGTGTATCAAATATAATTATGAAGAAGAGATGATAAATTGAGTTTCTTAACATAGAAGATCAATCTCTTGACGAAGTCCGACTTCAGTTGCTGGTGTGAATGATTGATGGTTGCTGACGGTTTCGCCCAGTATAAGTAGGATATCCTTTTGTGATCAATAAATCGTTAAACTATGAGCTCGGAGTGCAAATTCATCGCGTGGGTACATTAAACGTGAAAGTGAAGAGTACACACACGAAACGCCACACACAGGATAAGTAGAGCAAAACATTGAGCAAGTAACGAAGTAACGATTATTATAACATGGCACATCATCCGATGGTTGGAGAAACCAAAGCATCATTCATGACGCACGGTAGGTACATGGATATCAGGTAGGCAGGTACTTGGAATATTGTTACCTCAAAACTTAGTCGTGCAAGTTTAGGGGACACGTATTTCGGGTTATGTGTAAAAACTGCTTGATTTCCAGCCAGGAGGGAGGGGATGTGAGAGAAAGGGGATGTAATAGAAAACTTGTCCGATTTACGAAATCATTTTTTGTTCATGCAAGTCATAAATAGACATTTCATGGCTTTTTAGGGCGAGGGGGAAGGGGTGGGGACAAACTTGCATGGTTTCTTAATTAAATTAACTAAATATTTTCGATGTCCGGGTTGCGAATTTCCGTGTTTCTTTCTATATCGGGCTGTGGTTGTGATCTAGTCGTGAAAAATTAACGGATTCATGGTAATGTCAACATTTATGTTGAGGGAATGGTGAGGGAGATGAAACATGAAAAAATCCTACTGTTGTAGCCAAGAACGTATTAATTTCTTGTGAGTTAATATGACTTTTTAGAATGACGGGAGAGCGGTTGGGGGTGAACATATTTTGCGACATTTCAAGCCACAGTTTCCATCAAATACCAATGGCCTTTTCTGTAATGAATTTTGCTTTTGGACTAGTCATGCAATAAACTTTAGTCTCAATAATACAATTATTATCTGATCTACAAGCCTACACAAAATCCAGGAGGCGTGCCCTGGCATGCACTGCTCAACAAAATCTTTATTTTTGTGGTCTTCATTTTGTGACCAGGAAAAAATCAGTAAACCTAATTTCTTAGACAAAATTACAAAACAAAATTTCAAAACAAAATGAAATTAACCAGATTAAATTGAAGTAAATGTACTTCTTACTAGTTTAGAATCGCCACCTTAGGTGAAAATGATATCTGATGACAGCGAAATACTAAGACTTCAACTTTCTTCTACCTTCGTATTCCGTTACTAATTATCCGAATAAATATTATTTTTAAATTTACCATGGCCACACACCGTGGCTGCTTTTTGACCGAAAAAATCCTTGTAGAGCGCCTCGTGCAGGTGGTGATATGCAATTTGCAACGCTTATAAGCGTTGTAGGTCCATGGTATCACCAAAGATTCAAGTGCCGGGTGGTTCAATACAACAACTAACAATACAACTACAACAGTATTCAGACTACAGCACTACAAAGGAACTAATGCGGACAGTGTCCCAATAGATCATGATCGAATGATGTGAGTGATGATTCGAATATATGAATATAGCACCTATAATTAATGTAGAAAAAACAGTAACTTCGGAAAAAAATTTCCAGACTTGCAGCATGGCTATAAGAGCGAATATTTCATAGCAAATATTCGTGCTATTGTTTAAAAAGATGATACAGCGAGAAACCATACCTACCATGTTTGAAAAATTATAAAATTTTTTTCGTGATTTTAGAGTTTTTACCGATTTTTGGCTCGTACCTATTATGTAAAATTCGACCATTCTTTTTTAAGAAAAATGTTTTTATCATCGAAATATATTTATGTCATGAATCAACATCCCCCACAACGCCTGGTGAATTAATATTGATTTTAGTCATTAATACCAACCCCCCCCCCCCCCCCAATCTAAATTTGATATATTCTGTATGAAAAACAACTGAAATGGTCATTTTCTGTCTTTATTCACCCTTCCATTCCAGTTTCAGTGATTTTATATCAATTATTCGTGATCTTAGCAGTTTTTGCCGACCCCTAAAAACTCTATTTTGACTTGGAAATTTTGAAAATTGCTGATCTTCGAACTCATCCTTTTGTTTGGCAATAAGAACATTTTGGCGAAATTTGGAATTTTTATCATGTACCCAAGGCCAGATATCGTCTGGAGTGACACATAAACAAAAAATAAAACAATATATAGGGCAGGTAGGGGTAAAAGTACGCAATTTTGGGTTTTCTGAATTTTGAAGGAAAAATTGGATTAATATTTCGATATTATGGTAAGCAACTCCTAGTTAACCATCTTGACCTATCCCTATCAAAGTTTCAATGACATCTTCCAATTATTAGTGGAGAAATTTCGATTTCCCCAAACCCTTCATTTGCGTACCTACTCTTACCCCACGATGTGGGGTAAGAGTACGCTGGGTTGGGGCAGGAGTGCGCACTGCGTACTCTTGCCCCATGAAATCATAATAGGATGAAGTAAATAGTAGATCGCAAAAACAATTACAGGACTCTTTATTCTTCAACATCACAATATTTTCATTATCATAATTATTGTGTCAATAGAAAAATAAATATCCAGTATTTTTGCAGTATCACAGGCTTCAATATCACAATAATGAATATCACAATTGTTTCCAATGCGTACCTAGTCTATTTGGACAAGGTACATATCTATAATAAAAGATTCGTAATTCTGTCTGTACAGTGATCAGAATCATGATATTTTGCGTATATTTACTTTTTCAAGGTAGGTGTTTGAAGACGATTGGCACCATTAAGTAGCTCACTTTTCTCAGCCTGTGATTAAGAATAATGATTGAACAAACGAACGAATCGAAATTATCGAATGAATAAATATTAATCAATGACTGAAGATCAAATCGATCATTGGATAGAATTAAAGGAACTAATCATAAACGAAAAACGCTGCAAATTCCTTGTCACGTAGGTTTATTATTCTGTCTGACATACCTACAAAAATGTTGGCTGTTCACTTAGTGTCTTAGTGTTTCTTTCATGTGCAATAGTTGAAATAGCTATTTCTGATGGTTTCCGCCAATTTCGGCCACAAAAACACGAACTAGGCTCCTATATTTTTTATTTTATTTTATTTTTTTGTGTGAAAATTATCTTTAATCATTGATAGTGCCATTTAATTGTCTTGATTCACCTGCTGATATTAATTGTAGTTTTGTTATACAAAGTTATGGTGATTTCAGACAATTTCCCGTTGTGGACTAGAAAAAAAAAAGAATTTTGGGAGCGTAACCTTCGTTGCAACCTCAATTCTTCACTCTTTAGCCAAAACCAACTTCTTATCTAGTCTTCTCGCTCTAAAAAACATGGAAAACAATACAATCTCATTTTTACTAAAATAGATAGTAAAACTCATGTTAGTAAAAGCAGTGTTTTTTAAAAACTGTAAAAGTTCGCATTCTGCTCCCAAATGGGGTTCGCACTGCGTACTTCTACGCCACTGGCAATGCGAACTTTTACCCCATTTCGCCATTTTTATTTCTGGCCGTTCTAGAGGTCCAGACACATTTGGTGGTGGAGGGAACAAGGGTAGAATTAGCAACTAACGATTCCCCTATTTTGTTCTTACTGTCCAAGCAGACTTTAAGAAATAACTCTTATCAGTGGCTTCACAAACCTTCCGTACTCATCCGTGTCCATTTTGCTGGACGATCCCATTATCGGGCCACGTAATCACCTCAATGAACCGTTAATATGAAAACAATCGCGCGCACTGTAGATGTTCTCGCTTAGACGGCTGAACGACAACTCGTTCGACACGACAACGCCGAATTGTTTAAAACATTTACGTATACGCGTGGCTCATATGGAGGGTGTTAGGTTCCAAGGAAGAAACCTTGCCTACCATACAACCCACTCAACTGAAGTCTCAACTCATTCACATGTTGCACCGTCGTCTTCCTTACACTAGCCAACTGGGAAGACATCTAACGCGACATCTAACGATCACGCTGGGAATCTCCTTGAAAAGGCGGGCTCCAAAGAGACCCACCAGAGGTACGAGAAATATTAGGTATACAGAGCGGATGCCATTACCAGGTTGCAGTAATGTGTTTACGCTCATTACAGAACTATTTTGCTACAATATTATACTCGTAAAGGTAGATGGGCTCCTTCGAAGACTGCGACGGAAAGAGAAAATCTTAAATTATTAAGAAAGAGATATGTGGTTCGTTGAATAGTTACCTACGTGGAAAGTTCGATAATTCTGTTTATTCGAGACGTAGGGTGTGAAGCTGAACTACCTACCTTTCCTCTTGGCTGGTTAGAACCGAATAGTAAAAGGCATAACAGATGTTATCGACGAAGATACGAGTATGTTGGATGTATAAAAATCCTGCATGTATACCTTACAAGTCGAACTTGGAGACATAAAACTGGATACTCTATTGGTGGTGTTGCTGAAATTATTGGAGCAGCTCCAGAAAAAAGTCTACTATCTCCTAGATTTTGATATTACATAAGAGTTCGCGGGAATATTTAACAGAAGAAATGCGCATTTAACAACTCATTTTGAGTTTTAGCACCAAGGAGAGGTGCAAGAAAACAGCGATGTTACTGTAAATAACCATAAAACGGCTGGGATTGATTGATGTAGCGGTTAACATCTAACGCCAGCGTAAAAATATATAATAAATTCATTTCCATTTTTCCTCTACCCTGACTAAAGAACATGGAATTATACGAATGGAAGCAACAATTTATAGGTACTCGTAATTGGAGATTATTGCAGAGAATGCTACAGTCCCCTAGAAGACCGTTTAAAAATTAAAACTTTAGATGGCATTGCTCTCCACGACACCCCCCCCCCCCCCCCCCCCCAACCACCACCACCACTCCACCACCCGAATATAGCCAAAAATACCCGAAGTCCTTCCCACGATATTTATAACTCGCTGGCTGCATACTGGGGATTTGATTGGCCATTAATAAAAGAACTTCGTTACAAAAGTCTATATTAAAAGTAATAATACTGGAAACAAAGCACGTGGTTTTTTATAATGCCAACACCTCTTCTACAATAATAATCTCTCCTGTCTTCGTCGTCCTCGCTTCCTCCATTTCCGTCTTGGTCTGTCCATGTCGTCATAGTGTGTTGTCTGTTGTATGTCAGTTGCTGTTCCTGGGTCTGCTCTCCGACACGGCCATCCCTGATGTGTCACCCGTCCCGGGTGCGTAACCTGGACAGAAAAAAAAATACCCAAGCACAGTATACTTTGTACACTCGGCCTACCTGACTCTTAAGGAAGGAGTTCTTCCATTTACCACAATGCATGTAAAACTTTCATAGTTAATTGTCCTTCGCAAGGACTTTATATTTTTAGCTGTCATTCTACATGTCCTTCGCAAGGACTTAATGTTTAGCTTTCATCGGACATGTCCTCCGCAAGGACTTTATGTTTAGCTTTCATCGGACATGTCCTTCGCAAGGACTTTATGTCTAGCTGTCATTTTACATGTCCTTCGCAAGGACTTTATGTTCAGCTTCCATTTTACATGTCCTTCGCAAGGACCCTTTTTTTTTCACAATCAATCCATTAAACAATTTAATCTATCAATCCATTTCAAACTTTCTCAATCCAACGTTTCGTTGCATTTTGCACACAACAATAAAATGTCACACTTATTGCATTTAATTAGAGCTTGATCAACCCCCCATTTTAGGCACCACATAACTTTCATTTTACTGTTTTTGGTTTTGTAATTTTGTTTTGCACAATAATTTAGCAAGTTCTAACCGTTGTTTTAGGTAGCCTTTAGATTCTGTGGTGCCCTTCATTCATCCAACACTATAATACCATTTTCATTTACAAATCCGATACTACTATTTCCTATTTCATTTGTCTCCTCTTCTGAATCACTAGTTATATCCAAAGGAATTTCTTGTCCAGGCATTTTTCGTACTCTATCATGGGCATACTTGTAAGTACGGTTAGAATTCAACGATTTAAGCAAGTATCTGTTACCATCCAATATATCAGCAACTAAAAATGGGCCTCTATATTTAGGGGAAAGTTTCGTTTGGTTTCGTTCTTCATTTTCAATTAGGGCATAATCACCTATTGCTAATTTCTTCACTTTTGCTTTGGTAGAATCAAACCTCTTTTTATCATAGGCTGCATTAGTATTGATATTCTCAATGGCTTGATTCCTTAGCTCTTGTAAATCAATATTGTCAACAGCATTTGTAGGTGTAACCAAGTGTAATGGTTTTCCAGTTTTACCAAACATAAGTTCCAAAGGAGAAGCCTTTGTCACTCGATTTATTGTACAGTTAAGAGCTAACTGTACATCACCGAGGGCATCTTGCCATGACCTATCTTCCTTAACTTCAACAGCAGTTAACATTGCTTTGAGAGTACTCATGACTCGCTCAACCTGACCATTTGCTCGACTTGAGCCTGTAGCTATAAGGTGAAGTTGAATATTATGTGATTCGCAGAATTCCTTGAATTCTTTACTAGCGAAACAACGGCCCTGATCAGCTATGATGCGAGTAGGAGAGGCAAATAATGAAACAGCAGATTTCAAGGCGTTAACACAACTTAATGAATCAATGCGAAAAGAGTGATAAAGCAGGACATATTTGGTGAATGAATCTATAGAGACAAAGACATATTCTTTAGTATCATTTTTTCCACTCAGTTTACCTGTGGCATCCATATGAATGGTGTGCCATGGAGTGTTTACTTTAGGGATAGGGAAAAGTTCTGCTTGGATTTTGCCACTTTTTGGTTTGGATACTTTACAGGTTATGCAATTATCAACAAATTTTCTCACATATTTAGTCAAATGGTCAAACCAGTAATATTCATACACTTTTTCCACAGTTTTCTCCCAGCCTAAGTGCATAATAGACTCATGAACGTTATTTATTATTGACCAGCGCAGAGCTCTAGGAATTATGGGTAAACATCGAGTCCTGTTATTTCTTTGAATTTTACGATGAATTATTCCTGACCGAATTTCGTACGTTTTATGAACCTGCTCATCTAATTCATTGTTATTAATCTTAGATATCAAATTCTTTATCTCTTCATCCCTTTGTTGCTCAGCTAGAAGCCAATTTGTAGGGAGTTCTGTGAAATCAATGCGTCTTTGCTCAACTTTACAAACAGGAGTTGTATCAAGACCAATTTCAGAGGTTTCTGTATGCTCAACAGGTAATGGGTTTCTAGATAGGAAGTCAACGTGACCCATGTTTTTACCTTGTCTATAAATTATTTCGAAATCAAAAGCCTGTAAATATGCCCCATAACATTCTCCATCAGTGGGTTTGCTGTTCAATATCCTCATTAGGGCTGAAGCAGGAGTTTCAGCTCCCACGAACTTCGCAAGGAATAGTTCCTTGAATTGATTCCATTCAATGCCTGGAAATGAAACTTGGGCAAGCCATCGACTGGCTGAACCTTTAAAGGAACGACTTAAGGCCATAACTAGGGCGCCTCCGACCAAACGCTTCTCAGTTAAAATCATATCTGCAGTAGCACACCATGACTTGGGATCGTTATCCATTTTATCTGGGTCAAATTCTGGCAAGTATACTTGTGGAGAAGTATTTGGAGATGGCTGTACAGTATGCATCAATTCAATAAGGTTTTGATGTTGAGCATTTAGCATTTCTCTCCACATATTCATTGGAATGCGTACCTGTTGTGTTGATTCGTCATCTTCAATACCTTGTGGGCAATTAGTACCAGATCCCACTTCTGAACTCGCTGGCTGCATACTGGGGATTTGATTGGCCATTAATAAAAGAACTTCGTTACAAAAGTCTATATTAAAAGTAATAATACTGGAAACAACGCACGTGGTTTTTTATAATGCCAACACCTCTTCTACAATAATAATCTCTCCTGTCTTCGTCGTCCTCACTTCCTCCATTTCCGTCTTGGTCTGTCCATGTCGTCATAGTGTGTTGTCTGTTGTATGTCAGTTGCTGTTCCTGGGTCTGCTCTCCGACATATAAATAAGTGGGTCAAGAATTGTAATCCTGTTTAGTATAGTTATTTGATCGTTGGAAGTGTTAACATGGCTAGCTGTAAGGTGTTATTTACTTATTTATTTATTTATTTATTTGTACGGGCAAGCCCAATTACATTTTGCATATTAATGTCATTCTAGCAGGGGGGTGAAGAGGTCTACGTTACAATAGAAGAGAAACAGTACAAGGGAAAACAGTGGAGGGAAAAAAATAAAGAAAGGTTGAATAACTATTGAAAAAAGAGAGAGGAAGAAGAAAGCAAAGAAGTGTTTCGTGTTTCCCAGCTCTATGGAAGAAAGGAAAAACCAATCGACGAAAGATTTGGCCTTTGGTTATTATTGGAAAATATGGAAAATAATAATCTGGTCTCCGATGTTGGTAGTATTAATTTTACGAAAGGAGCGATTACTACCAACCAGTATCGTCTTTACCCGCATTACAGAACCATTTTGTGACAATATAATGCTTGTAAATATATGCGTCTTGGAAGTCAAGAAAGAAATACGTGGCACTTTTAATAGCTATATATACGTGGAAAATTTGGACAATTGATTTAGATGAGACAGGGAGTTAAGTAAAAACGACATTTTCTCTTACTAAGCGAGAATCTACTTGCAAAAGGAACAAGAGAAGTAATCGCAGAAGGTTTAGAAAAGATTACCAACAAATATAAATATAAATATACAGTATTAGGCTATCCATACAAAGCGGAATTAGCGGACGTAAAATTGTACAGGTACCTACTGTATTGGAGGTATTGTCGAATTTATTGGAGCAGCTCCAGAAGGAAGAGTACTTCCTGTTGGGCATGGATACAACACAGGATTTTGCTGGAATATTCAGTAAAGAAGAAATGAGCTATGATTATCTTTAGATGTATGTAACCTTAACTTTTGTAACCAGAAAAAAGCAATGTTATTGTAAATATCGATAAAACAGTTGGGATTGCTTAACATGGCTAACATCTAACTTCATGTTACAGAAAAATATACAACAAATTTATTGGCCAAGTTAAACCTGGTGTTAATAATAGTATTGGAAACCACCTATTCAAGGGGATTCCCGGCGCGGCGTGGTCGTTAGATGCCGCGGGTATGGCCTTGGGGGATTTCTCTTGCTAGCCGGGAGGAAAAACGTTTGCCAATTCGATTAGGCAGTATAGCTTCCTCACTTGAATCAGATGAACGTATAGAATAGTTGGGTAGGTTCGTTTTTATACAGGGCCATCTGCGATCCAACCCACGTGTATACTCAAAATTTCAGCTCTCTACGACTATTTTTCGCGTAGTTAGAAGCGTTACAAGAAAACTGTCAACATTTCATGTTCGCACATGCGCAGACGAGTTACAGTACTATTCGAATTAAATTCGTGTGGAACTATGAAGGTATTATTCCTGATCGACCCTCCATATCTGAACTCATTTCAACGATATTTAAGGTAGGTACCTAGTTATGGGTGTTTCAATTATTTCACGTTTGCGCATGCGCAGACGAAAGTTACAGTAATTTTTCAATGATTTTGTTATAGGACTATCTGTGACCCAACCCGCACCTACCCTCCAAATTTCAACCCATTTCGACCATCATTTCGGGTAGTTATGGGCGTTACAAGGAATTACCACAGACACAGACAGACAGACACAGAACTAGAAAAATGTTCCTCGAAGTTTAAAACGCAAAATGGTAGTGGAAATTTTCATTTTGGAGGTCATACATTTTTTTTACTCAATCACGAATCCAAGGCTTCCCTACCTTCGGTAATGAGGAAGCAAAAACGCGAGAGCGAGAGGAATCTGCTGACGTGAATTAAAAATCCGAAGGATGATGGTCAGAGGGTGATGATAGTCTCAACAGCGAATGGTATGTTTGTGCGTGTGTGTACACGTAGGCACGTATCCTCGTCGTATTTTCTACTATTTAAGGGGCCATCGATCACCCCTTCCCAACCTTACATCATGGACGGATTTTTCCAAATTTTCGACGTGGTCTCATTCTCCTCCACAGACTGTAATCACTTATCAAACAACATCCTGCAGGTGCAGGGGTGGTTGAGGGGGGGCTTGAACGCTGGCCTCCAGATGAGCCGCGTATATAAATGTTTTAAACAGTTCTCGTTACCAGCCACGGTAGTCTGTTGGATAGCCTGTTGGACTCCTGAACGGGAGGTCGAAGGGTCGAGTATACCAGGTGACAAAGGACTTTTTCAACTCTCGTAACACGGGAGCAACATATACCTACGTGTTTCAAACAGTTCTGTCGACTGGTTGGTCTCAGTACCCAAGTAGAGGAGAGACTGAGGGTTCAACACCTGAAAAGAAGTCTCAACGCCTGGTTCATTACGTGAGATGACGAGGGAATCCACGTCACAGCGCAGGGTCGTGGGAAGGGTGATGGATGGAGGGGGGGGGGCTAATTTAGAATATCGCAATGTAGGTGGGGGGGGGACTTGGATTGATTGATTGGGTTTATTTAAATAAAACAGGAAAAGAGTGAGTGGTGGAGGAGCTGGTCGGTCAGGGGGTACCTGAACGACCCCTGCAAGGCCGATGCTGTGCAAACCCGCAACACACCAAAAGCCCTACATAGCTCATATTTTTTCTAATACATAATTGTACTGTAACGAATAATATACCTGTGCCTATCAACAATCATGTGTTTTGTTTTGTTCTGTTTTTTTCAGTTGTGCTCCAGTACCTGGAACTCAAAGTAGATGCAGCACAAAGTTACCACAGAGGAAACACAGCTGTGCTCAAATGCATAGTCCCTAGTTTTATGAAAGAGTTTATCTCTATAACGTCCTGGCTTCAGGATTCATCATTCAACATTTATCCGTCTCCTAGAGGAGGTAAGATATATTTCAACATTCCATAAACGCCTTTCTTTGCAACTGCCTACATTCTAGTTTACAGCAGATGATAGTAACGTAGGAACCTAGTAGCTGTTTTCATTACAGGTGAATGAGAATACGAGCTCCTGTTGCACTAATACCTTCAGTATTATCGAATTATTTATAAGCATAAAATGTGTCTACTTGCCTTTGTGGATATCATCATTCCTTAGTTCAGGGTATGTGAGAGGAGCTGAACTATAAGGGGTAAAAAAACTCTTCAACTATACATTATGCTGATTTGTTGGGTCTTACACGATACCTGCCCATCTACTTTTGCCCTAGTCGGAAATTTCATTATGTTGGTCGTAATAAAAATTACTGGTCTTAAACGAAAATGAGAAAAAGCTTATGTTTGAAAATTCCTAATAAAATACCAAAATGAGTAAGCGGCAACGGAACCACACATCACTGTGAGTTAGTGAGATATTTGTGCCCGATGGTTCAGAGCCAGTTCCGTCTCAATACATTTCGACGCCAGATCCTTATATCGACGCCTTTCCGAAAGCCGGCTTTCAGCATTATTGGTTGGTGGAATTTCGATCTGTGGGAAACTTGCATGGAATCCAGGAAGACGAATGGCCCATCAAGGTTTTCAAGTGTGTTGAATCCGATTTTAAGGTGAAAAATTCGAATTTACCTTTTTATTCACGAAAAGGCTCACGACCCTTCGAGGGACTTCTAGTTGCTAAATGTCCTCAAACCTTCAAAGCAGACCTTATGCAGCGTCTCAAGGTGCTGGAATACCATCATACGGGATTTCTCTGTTCTTATACAGAACCAAGATTAGAAACCGGCTTGATTTTTCCTCTGCCGGGTTGATTTTTGAAGATTTTTAAAATTCCTGCAAGGTTGAGGAAAACTATAATAAATTTAATTTATAAACTGTAAAAAAAGAGGCAGAAAGTTAATTTTGAATGCTGAACAAGCTTAAAGCCCGCTAACGCCCAAAACAATTTCATTGCCCCCAGCACTCCTCGCCCATCTGGAGGCGAAATGGAGTTGTCTCCGTCGGGAACCACTGGGTTACAAACACTCATGGTCCCTTGAGTGAAATCTTATTTTCAGGAACACGCTTTTTCTTACAACTTTACAGCGATTACCTAGTATAAACATCACAGTGAAGCATAATGATGTAAGTAGATAAAGCCTACTCAGGTCGTACTCAGGTCTGATAGGTCTGGTAGTACCTGCTAAGAAATATTCTTGGTAATTCACGTTGTATGGATATATTGAAGGCCATTCCCTCCGAAACAATCGACGATTTATATGTTTGTTATTTGAACAGATGGAAAGTATCATATGCTCCCCTCCGGAGAGCTACTAGTAAGAAGACTGGAAGACACCGACATGTACAGAGGGTACCAATGTCGTGCAATCAACAGACTGACGGGGCAAACGCTGCTCAGCCTACACAGGGTCCGATTTTTAATTACTGGTAAGTTTGTATTAAGCAAAATCAATAATCAGTGTATGCTGCAGTTATGTTTCTGATAGTAAATTGTGGCTATTATCATGAATATACATAGTGAAATTAACTGTTAACTGACGACGAATTATGTGTACTTATGATGAGCTTGGTGATTCAGACCCTTCACAGATTCTTTCTCTGCCATCCACGTGTAGACTTCCTTACACTTCCTTACTTCCACCTCATTCGCCTCCCACTTTTCCATTCAACTTCTCTTTCTCATAAATCATACGAGGGTCATTCCAAAAGTAAGTTCCGGCTTTCCCGTAAAAATATTTAAAAAAGTTGTATTAGAAAAAAAAGAAAAAGAATTCCGGTCATGCAGCATGGCTTAAGGAGCGAATTTTCCAATGAATAGTTTGGGAAAAAGATTTTAAACTAATGGTCCTTCGTTACTAAAGTATGCTATGTAATGTGAACGAACATGACTGCCAGAGCATTCATTACGGCCTGACTGGGCAATTGTTGAGACCAGAGTGGCAGAAAAATTATGTTAAAAAACCATTTATGGGTGTTTTGATCCAAAAAAATTGTGATTTTGATCACTCGGTGCAGTCTGATCGTTGAGCGCAGTGCGACCGGGGTGGGTAGCGAACTCCTCATTGCTCTTGCCGAGACGGATTTTTCTGCGCAAGGACGAATTGCTTACCTTGGAAATTAAGGGAATTCCGTGCGGAATGACATTTATATATAAGTTACCTTAACGTAAATTGCTGACTTAATATTAAAAAATATTAGCGTGTACATTTTCTACCCCTAGAACGCTCTGCCATCACCGGGATGACAATCTTGCTCGTGGCAGTCAGTAATCACCATCCATAGCGTTTACTTCGTTCTTTCTTCCTTCGTGATCTTATTGTAATTTTTGTGGAAGTATAAATTGTGGGGGATAATCAAATAAATCTTTTTAAAAAACAAGTTTCAAGAACCATCAATTTATCTGGCGCAGTCGGTAGGTCCTCAGAATTTCTGGATTTGGGAAAAAACCAACCAAAAACTATCGAGTTATTTACCCAAAGAAACCAGAACTCCAGTGAAACCATTCGGAGTCCAGCACGAACTTCACCGCTCATTACGACCATATAACAGAGATCGCCTGCAAAAGAAGAAACTCTGGATTATTAAACTCAAATTTTATCCGGAATTTAGAAGAAGTAATACTCCCAAGACGACTCGCCCGAGCGGGAGCAGCCAACACAACATCACTTTCCCCCTTCAGAAACCTAAGCTGAAAACTGAGGATTTTATTCCTGCCAAGCCAAGACAACCCTCACTGACGTTTTTGCAAGTCATCTTCGCTGCAGTCCTGTAAGTTTTATCTTACCTCCGAAGAAAGGCCGTCGCTCGTGAAAAGAAGAAGACATCATCCAAAGTTGGATTTTAACTTTAATCTCAATATTTTATTAATTCATATTTATTTTGTTACTCTTATTCAATTTAATCTCCTTGTTTCATGTGACCCGTTACCTGGCGAGAGAAAAAATTGATTCATTGTCGCGATTTACTCTCATTTCCAGTAGCGGTATGTGGGCTCTGAAAACGGTGGGGCACCAAAGGAGAACACAAAAACAACAAATGTTTCTACAAAATACCTCAAGGCTACAACACCTTCCCATTTGACTGAGTGATATTCAGCAAAGGCTTCTCGTCCTCAACGTTTAATCAACATTTCTATCGTCGTACGAAAACGACGATTGTAAATTAGCCACCGAATTCATGTGATACAAAAATATAGTAAACTGAAATACAACGAACCAATGGCTCGTTCGCCAGTACCTACTTGAATGGAGAAGCTATTGACAGAAGCTGTGTGTTACGGTACCGGTAAGTCCACAAGACCACAAACATTGACAAACTGCACGTAGGTACGACAAATACAAATCTGTCATCAGAACCGGACCGAACGCAAACGCACAAAGGTTGACACAAAAAAATGGAAACCGACAAAAGACAACAGAGAAAGCGAATGTGGTTCATGAGACAACAAAAACAAATCAAAGACATCGTATTGAGATTACAAGTTGAATCGAAGGCATCAAATCGATTGCGAATAGGAAGGATTTTTGGGTAAAAATAAGGTTCTGGGGACGGGGACCAAAGTGGGCGTGGCGAACTACATTTTTACTTGACTGGGCAAGCGCGGACGGGCCACTTATCTCAGTTGCTATGGGAACACTAGATCCCAGGGCCTGCGGCCAGTTTCAGGAGCCTAGGTTTCGATCTATTGTAGGATATCGACTACTGTCGCTATATTCAATAACATGCTTGGTCCACGGAGCTAACATGAAGGAGCCACCATGGATGCTCTACTAGGATATTGAATATCCATAGCCAGAGAAATCTAGTGGGTCGATGTTAAACTTAGTGAAAAAAACTAGTTACAGTGCAAGGAGGGAAATTCAAATGCCAACTGAACACATGGTTGGATTATTATGATTGTATTTGCGGGGAGGGGGGAGGGGGGGGGGGGGTAGTGGCCCAAGTGGCCTTATGGACGCAACGCCCATGGTCGTTTTATACGATCCATTACATGACGAGAAGAAACACGAAAACTTAATTTTCATCTTCATTCCCTGTCCCCAATCGTTTCATACGTTCCGCTACCTGGCGAAAAGGACAGCGGATATCGAAAAATGTAAACTTTAATTTCAATTTTTGTTCCGTCAGATGCCTGTCGTTTCATACCACCCGTTACCTGATGATATGGCTCGCGAACTTTTCAAAATTTTCATTCTCCTCTGAACGCGGGTTTTTTCTTTCCTAATCACCTATTATGTGACGAATTCGCGATCTGTTATCAACAATAATCACTCGATTTTCTAGTTCAAATCTGAATCTCGATAAATGTATAACCAATTATTGATAAGCAGGTTTGAGAATTTTTATTGCTCTTGTATTTTTTGTTCGTGCACCATTTGTTTGTGCATCATTTGTTGGTATTTCCGTTTTTCAATTTTGTAAGTACCAACACATAAGTCAAATCTATTAGGAACTCTCTCCAATTCAGTCGCGATAATCTTGGGACTGATTGATTGATTTAACATTGTTAGCAAGCAAAATCCTTCAAAATTCCTAAATCATTTAAGAAATGTGTTTTACACTCAGTAGTTACTAAGAGACCAGTAACCATGAACCCTGAAGAACAAGAGGCCGAACAGCAGGCTATGCGTGAGCGCGCTGCACTTCAATAACTTATCAAAAATCCAACATTAGTTGGCTAACAACCCACCTATTAGGCAACAACAGAGCATTATCTAGGGTTAGCCGTGAAAACGCTCACGCTTAAGGGAACAATGCGGTAGTCAGACCCGTCATCCAAAGAACTTAGGTGAGGCTCTATCCTGGATGACTAACGATTACCAACGTAATAATCGGAAGTCTGGAAATCCAAACAATGGCAAATTGCGTAAGCCCCAATTTAACATCCAAAATCAGCAACACCAGAAACCAAACCAAAACCCACCTAATAAACCTTATAAACCTCCAGATGAAAATTCTAAACCTCAGAATGCCCCAAATCAAAATTTCAAGCCCAATCAGAAACATGCGAAAATAGTTCCCAACACAAATCACAACCTGAAACGTCGTATCAGAATCATAATAAAACAACTCCGATGTTATGGCGAACTGCAAACCCAAATTTAATTTGTATTTCTGCCGAGGACCCAGTTCCTAAATTTAATCCCGAAATAGACGAAAGCTGCCAACCTGACTCGGCAGCCTCAAATGAGAATTATTTTTTAGAGCCAGAACCCCGAAATTCGACCTAATGCACCTCAAATCCACTAAAAAGCCTCTCCCATGTATAGTGCTGCCGTCTTATAATATTCGTAATTTAATTGATACTGGTAGCACTAGCAGTTTTATTCATCCTAAATGTGTTGATAATTATTTTATAATCAAAACATAAAAAAATGATCTATTTGAGGTTACAACAGCCCATGTTCCAGTACAGCCCAACAGAACAGCCCAACAGCAGCTGTGAACAGCCCAAGGGCAGTTCAGTGCCAGAGTCCCTTGTGGCGATTTATTTGGAATTAGAAATTTAAGCTTGCATTTTAAAATGTCTTGCTTTCAATGTTTGCCTTTCATAAACAATTTGTATTATTATTAGGCGTGGGCAATTTCAAAACATTCAGCGTTCAAATCGACCTGAACAATAGTAAGTTAATAACACACAAGTCATAATACAGATGAAATATTTGAACAATCAGAATTAAGATAAATCGATTAAACCCAAAATAACAATGCAGATTTAATAATTCCCCCCTAGAAGTATTACAAAAGTTAAAGTCCCAGTAAAATCCCTTCACATGAGTGAAGAAGAGAGAAAAGCTATCCTTAGGATGGTACATGAGTACAGGGGCCTCTTCCATGTGGAAGTAATCATTTAAATTTCACAGATGAAGTGCAACACTCCATTGGAACACGTGACGAGATTCCAACCTGTCCTAGAAATTATAGGTACCTAGAAGCTTTTAAAAGGGAAATTATAGATCGAAGTAATGATATGTTAAATCAAGGCATAATAATTATGAACATAAGGGATCCCCTATCAAAATAATTACGGGCAATTTATAGGCCAGTGATGGGGAAAATACAACGAAATATTATTGAGCCTTCAAAATAAACAGCTAGATTTTGAAGAACAAATTAAACATCATTATTCGATTAATTATGCTCTCTTGGAAAATTTTAACCAAACTGTCGAAAATGTTAATCACTACAATAAAATGATCGAACGAGAAATTAATAAATGGAAAGAAATCAGTTCCCTCGATAATTACCTTAGAACTGTAGGAACTAATCTGTATCACCATCAAAATAATGTTAAATCTTATTGTAGACTTATTCCAAGCTATCGAAAATATAACGTTTTGTCTTCTAGGAAAATTACACCACACTATAATAAACCTTCAGTTTTATATAGCGAACTTGTTACATTAGCCAAACATTACGGAAATAGAATGTTGAAATTCGATGGAGAGTACCTGTGGGAATTAAAATCCTATATCAGAGTAAAATGTTAATATTAGTGCGAACGAAATAGTATATTTCTTGGACATACCTATAGCGGACACAGGTGATTACGATATTTTTACTTCATGCAACCGATACCCACTCTATATCGAAAGGAAATTATATTACACTTACAAAGAAAATTATTATTACAGTTACACATTCAGTTGATACATATTAAAGTCAAAATTTGATATGAGGGTAAAGTTAATTAAAGAAAAATGCGAACCCGGTCTCAATCAATAATCACACCTCTGATCACAAATGTGAAATAGGCATTTTGTATGAGGAAACCAACTATAATTGTGACTTCATTCAACAAGAAATTAATAGCAATTATGTAGCAATTATGTATTATTGACGATGTTCACCAATTTCTTCTGATATTCCCTTTAGGTGAGCAAATTAAAATAGTTACAGAAACCGATGTGCAAGTTCATACTCTCGAGGGCATTTACGTATTAAAACCTGAGGGTATTACAATATTGTATATAAGCACACCTAGGAAAACGTTTGGTCAACCTCTTCTCATAAATAACATGAAATTGAATTTATTCAATAATAAAATCTCAGATGTGAAGTGAAAATTGAAGGACCTAAGATTTAATGATGTAGCCTACCCGTACACTTAGTGTACGCTTCTACTAATAAATTTGATTATATGATTATACTTAGCGCTTGGACTATGTTATATTTAATAATAACTATATTTGTTTGTTATATTGTAATTATCTTTTATCAGAAAAAAATGAAGTTAAACGCTCCTCATCAAATAATCAAACTCAACAGAACTAATTATAATATTTTCCCCCAAAAAATTGAATTTTGGAAACTTTTATTCTTTTTTGAAAATTCTTTCAGTATTTTCAGAACTTGCGAAGGGATGAGTTACCTCAACGTAAATCTCTGATTTAATATTAAAAAATACCAGCGTGTTCATTTCCCCCCCTAGAAGCCTCTGCCCTCGCCGGGATGACACCCTTGCTCGTGGCAGTCAGTCACCACCATCCATAGCGTTTACTTCCTTTGCGATCTTATTGTAATTTTTGTGGAAGTATAAACTGTGGGGGAGAATTAAATACACCATTTTTTTAAACAAGTTTCAAGAACCATAAATTTATCTTATATATATTATAAAATCCAACAATTTTTTTTAAGTCAACGACTTGCATATTTTCCGGAATCAACTCTCCAAAACCAAAAACACAACAACCAGCTTTTCATACATGTCAACGAAAAAACATCAACCAAAGTAAACACATGATTTTTTTCGATCAGTGGAGGGGATTCCTACATTGCCTCCCGCTCTTCTTAAGGCCTGCCCTCAGGCCTGACTTCAGCTCTCGTCAACCTGTTTGCATGAAGTAACGAAAAGTGCGTTCCATTTTGACTTGGAAGAGGACATCATTTTTCTTCCCCTCTATCTTATATGGTCCCGCCCATGCTGCCTGCGGTTTAGGACATTTCCCAACTGTTCTCCGAGGATTGTAAACCCAGACCAAATCTCCGACAATTAGTTGAGGTATTTTGGCCCGACGATCGTGCACCTCCTTTTGCGTTCTCATCTGGATTTGAGCCTCATTTTGCGCGAATTCTCTAACAGTCTCCAGGTGAGATCTCAGTTGAACTGCGTACATTGTCTCGAGCGGCGGTTGTTGTAAGGCAGGTCTCATCAGTGTCCCTGGCAAATGCAATTCACGGCCATATACCAGCTGAGCTGGGGACAATCCTGTTGTTCGTTGTGGCGCCGAGCGATATGCCAATAGGAAAAAAGGAACCTTCTCATCCCAGTGTCGTGTGCGCTCACGAAAATTGCCAAATTTTTGCTCAGTGTGCGGTTTAACCGTTCTACCAGTCCTGCCGATTGAGGGTGGAGAGGTGAGGATCGCGTTCTATGATATCCCATCAGCTTCGCTACATCTTGCATCAGTCTCGCCTCAAAATTTCGCCCTTGGTCGGTATGTATTGATAACGGGACTCCAGTTCTAGGGAAAACCTGCTCCACTAACGCTGTAGCTATAGTTTGAGCTTCCTGATTTTGTAACGGAATGGCTTCAGGCCACTTAGAAAAGTAGTCCGCGATAACTAGGATGTACCTATTACCTCTCGTTGTTTTGGGGAACGGACCAAGAATTTCCACACCGAGCCGTTCAAATGGAGCTCCTACAACCATCTGTTTGAGCGGCGCAGGTTTAACTGGGCCTGGCCCTTTCACTCTTCGACATTCTACACATGTTCGGCAATAAGAACACTGTCCCAGGAATGATCTTACCTGCTTCCTCGATTGTGGTTGAGGCCAATTTTGAACTGCTTGAGTTTTGGCTGGGTCTGTTGCTACTCCAGAGGCCGAGATAATGTGTCCCAAGTACTTGATTTCTTTCTTGAAGAATGTACATTTATCTGGATGAATTGGCAATCCCGCCTCCCCGAGTCTTTTCAGTCTCCCATCGAGTTTCCTCACCACTGTAGGTACGTCGTCACCATAAATAATTATGTCATCAAGGTAGACAAGTCCTAATTCTTTGGGAATAACTACCTCCATCAATCTTTGAAACGTGGTCGGTGCATTGGAAAGCCCAAAGGGTAGAACACGGAATTGCCATAAACCTTGTTGATACAGGCTGAAAGCAGTTTTTTCTTTGTCTTGTGGCTTCATTGCAATATCCGCTTTTGAGGTCTAACCCTCAGAACCATTTGGCTCCATGAAGAGTATCAAACAAATCCTGTGCACATGGAAGAGCATAAGAGACCTTTTTGGTAACTCCATTGAGACACCTGTAGTCTATACAAGAACGAGTAGTCCCATCTTTTTTGGGAACCAAAACGATTGGTGATGCCCATGGACTATGTGATGGTTCGACAACGCCTTGATTGATCATGTCCTGTAACAGTTTGTCCACATCTTTCTGCTGACTGTGGGGAATTCGGTGTGGAGGTTGTTTGATAGGAATCGCATCTCCTGTGTTGATTGCATGCTGGACTGTGTTTGTTCGTCCCAATGGTTTACCTTCTCCAGCGAATGAGGATTGGTGCTGCAGAAGTAACGTCCTCACACTACCATAATCAGCAGACCCAGGGCATAAATCAGAAGCTTCCATCGCCTTTGTTACCCATTGTGGAGCTTCCGTTTGTTCATTACTACCTACCTGGCTTTAGTTGTTGCCAAGCCACCTGGAGAACTCTTTCTACACAATTCCACCGTTTCACGAGGGGTACCTCCCTATCACCAATTCGCAGCACAGTCCTTTTGAAATCAATGCAAGCACCAAATTTCTGTAAGAAGTCAGCTCCTAAAATTGCCTTATCTCTAATAGGTGCAATCAAAAAAGTGTGCCTTCGTGAACATTCGTCCCCTATTGCTATTTCAACTGCACACTCACCCAAGACCTGAAGCTGTGTGTAAATGCTGAAATACCGATTGTTTCTTCAAATTCTGTTGTCTTTCTCTGATTATATCTGGGCGCAGAATGGATACAGACGCTCCTGTGTCCACTAGTAGAAAGTAAACTTTCCCCCATAATTTGACTCCAACAAAACAAGCTCCTTTTCCTAGTCTGGTAGAACAAATAATTGCTATGCGGCCAGGTTTATTTCGAGTCAGGTCCTGACCATTACTCCTGGCTCGAATCAGTTTTCCGGATGGCTGTTTGAATTCCCATTGTCCCTTCCTTGTAACCTACCAGGCTTATAAGGACATTGTGTTTTCCGGTGGCCTGAACGATTGCTGCCCCAGCATTGAATGCTGGTTCCATCTCTCCTCTCCCCTTGTTCGTCGAGAGCGGCCTTCTCACCTAAAGCTTCCAACATTTGAGCCTTGGTCAATGCATCCTGCACAGTTAGAAAAGGCCCTCCAAGGGTCAACATATGACTCAGTTCTGGGTTCTTCAAGGACCGAAGAAATCTTACTGATATGGTCTCTCTGGATGAATTTGGCCAACCTGGGTAAGCACTTCGGGTTATTCGCTCTATGTCAGTGTCTAGTTGAATAAGTGACTCTGAGTCCCCCTGCTTGCGAATGTCTAAAGCTGCCTGCCATCTAGGAGCGAGCTGCTCCTGCCCAAACCTAGCTGCTATAGCCCATGATAGAGAGCAGTATTGTTGTTGTTCTGTGAGTGGAAGATTATTCAAATCCGTCAGCGCTGCACCTCGCAACACGCTCGCTAGCTGTTGTCCTTTCTTGATTTCATTCCAGCCATTTACGCTAGAAAGTGCTTCAATGTCCTCTATACTCTTCCCACGCTACCGTGCCATCATAAGGCATAGGCTTACTTTCCGTTGCGACACAAAAAGTTTGTTGGGTTGGGCAAGTTGTATTGAGCTCACTTTGCATTCGAGGTTGAGTAGAGCATGCTGGAGATGGCACACAAGGATTACTTGGATTTGTACTAGGCTCACTCTGCAGTACTTGCCCCTCCACATGTTGAGGCCTTCTAGTGTCTCGTATGAGCTCTTGAAGATGCTGTACAGACGTCGCAATTTGGTCTTGCAGTCGAGTAACAGCAGTCTCCATCGTTTGTACCCGACCCTCAAGATTTCTATCCTCTGCAGCTGGCAGTGAAGGATTCGGGGATGAAATAGCAGGAACTGGGCGCTGGCGAGTCGATATGGTTCGTCGAATTGGCGTTCTTTTTGTAGTTGTTCGAGGCATTGTGGTCAAAAATTCTCTCGATTTCAAGATCAGTTCTTGAACCTTTCGTCGAATTGGACGGGCCCCCAAATATAAAATCCAACAATTTTTTTAAGTAATCAACATCAACCAAAGTAAACACATGATTTTTTTCGATTATTGGAGGGGATTCCTACAATATGTTACCGGCAAAGTGTGAACTAAGGCATTGTGTACAATGCCTAGGCAATGTATGAAATGAGATTTACTTCATACATTGCCTGGCCCTTTTATTTCATACATTGCCTAGGTATTGTATACAGCCTTATTTCACACTTTGCTGGTAACATATATAAATAAATATTGCATTTACACGTCAAATTGGAAGTTTTACACATCAATTTGGAGGTTTTACACATCAAATTGGAGGTTTCATACATCAAATTGGAGGTTTTTCGTTTCAAATTGGAGGTTTTACACATCAATTTGGAGGATGACGAAAATTTAGTATACAATACATGATTTAATTCTGGAAAAGCAATAAACAAATTATTATGTAAAACTAATAATAATCACCTTCGAAGAACTCATGCGAGATCCAGGAAGAATACACGTGCTGTTTCCAACAGTACCAACGGTAAGAGGAAGAAATGATTCTCTCGGCCTAGCCTTAAACACTCGAGGTGTTGTTCATTATAAGATAATATCTCAAGGCAACTGTAATACAGAGATATTTAAGGAATTTATATCAGCAGTTCATGAATAACTGGCTAACCCGACTATCACGTACCTGATTATGGATAACGCAAAGTTCCTTCACCTTAAATTATTATTAGTTTCACATGTTAATTTTTTTTTTCAGAATAAAATCATGTATTTACTAAATTTCCGTCATCCTCCACATTGATGTGTATAACCTCCAATTTGAAACGAAAAACCTCCAATTTGAATTGAAAAACAACCAATGTAATGTGTAAAACCGCCATTTGATGAGTAAAACCTCCAAATTGATGTGTAAAACCTCCAAATTGATGTGTAAATGCAATATACAGAGATTTCTATAAATCTATCATTTAAATCTTCGAGGCATAAAATGGATTTTGGAGAATTTTTCTGGGGCGCAGGGGGCATTTCTGAAATGTTGAAACGAGCCAAATAGCTAATTTTCTTTGAAAATTTGCTAAAAAATCATATTCTGATTAATAACATGTCAACTATTTTTCTACATAATTGCCTGGTTTTTTCAAGCATTTGCAGTTACGGTGTTCAAGTTATTTCAGTCCGATGGTGTACCACTTTCCGTCCAGACAAGAAATCCGTTCTGTTGGGTATCCGGTTTTTAGTCGGTGAAGGTGTGCAAGTTCTGGAAATCCACCGCAGGGTTTCTGTATTGTATGGAGAAGGTGCGGTGAGCATTGAAATGATCCGCAGATGGAAGCGGAGTTCCCTGGAAAATCGATAATAAGTGGGGAACGAAGCGCGTAGCGGCCGGCTGTCAACTTCGAAGGATGCTGCAGCTGTTCTCGCTGTTTACTGATTGACGATGCGCGAGTTGCGCTCGACGAAATTGTTCAAAAACCTCATCCGCAGTTCGATATTGGTCGCTCATCGATTTTTCGGATTCTCGAAGATGATTTTCAAAGATGTTGTCCACACCTGGCTGGCCAATGAGGAGTATCCATGAATTCTGTTTATATCAATTTCCCTTTTTCAAATGAAAGTAGGTTCTATTTTAAGAATTTTGAGACCAACCGCACTCTCCTACGATGGTGGGTTCTTTTTCTTTGAGCTTCCAAATTTTCGACAACAAGCGACGTCATTGCACCCCTCCCCACTGGGCGGGACCCCCTTGCCCAGTGTGACGTCACTCGTTGCCAAAAATTTGAAAACTCGTAAAAAAAGAACTATTCGTCGTAGGAGAGTGCGGTCGGTCTCAAAATTCTTAGAACGGGAGCTAATTTCATTTAAGATTTTTAAGCATAAGTCGTGGATACTCCTCATTTGGACGGAAAGTGGTATACCATCGGTCAGAAAAGAACTAGAACAACGTAACTGCAAATCCTTGAAAAAATTAGGCAATTCAGTTGAAAAGTAGTTGGAATGGTGCTACCTACCTACTGAATCAGCATATAATTTTGGTTTACTATTCATTAAATAATACACCTATGTATTCGCACAGCAACAAATTTTTATAACAACCCATCAATTTTTTTTCTTTTACGTTTCAAGGTGCGTAGATTCCAGAAACGCTGCAAAGTCCTTGTCACGCGGGTTTATTATTCTATTGGACTTACCTACAGAAATATTGAAAATAATTTATTGTTTCTTTCATGGGCAATTATTGAAATAGTTGATGGCTATTGTTGATGGTTTCCAGCGATTTTGGCCCCCACAAACGCGAAATAACCTGCTATTTTTGACAAACTATCTTTGATCACTGATAGTGCCATATAATTGTCTTGATTCACCTGCTTAAACTACATCTAGTGTTATTATACAAATTTATGGTGATTTAAGACAATTTCCCAGGTTTTTGACTCACAAAATTAATTTTTGGAGCTTAACCTTCGTCACAACCTCAATTCTTCACTCATCGGTCAAAATCAACTTCATAATCAGCGTTCTCGTCCCAAAAAAGAACCTCAAAACCTCATGTTACTAAAACACCAAAAACCTTCGAAAAACCCTATTTTTAAACCCATTTTTGACCCGTAACACCCCTGGGTGTATGCCGATCGGGCTGCCGTGCTTCGGAGCACAACTAGGACCCAAATGTGCTCCCAAATGGGGACCCGAACTGTGTGCGGAAAAAACGACGATTTTGTACAAGAATTAAACGTAAATTTAATGCTGAAACTTCGTTAGAACCTCAATTTTCCACTCTTTGGTCAAAATCGACTTCATATTCGGCCTCCTCCTCCAAAGAAACATGGAAAAAGATACCTCACAAGCTCATGTTACTAAAACACCAAAAAAAACATTTTCACCACCATTTTTCACCGATAACACCCTTGCATATATTCCGATCGGGTTGCAGTTTCGCGACAACGACGGAAACAACGGATTTTTTAGACCGAAATTGAAGGAGATTTGGATGATACGGCGGACGGACATTGCATTTTTGGAATCTACGCACCTTCAAACGTAAAAGAAAAACTTTTGAGGGGGTGTTATAAAAATTTTTTGCTGAGCGAATACACAGGTGTATTATTCTTAGAATAATAAACCAAAACGCAATGTCCGTCCGCCGCATCATCCAAATCTCCTTCAATTTCGGTCTAAAAAATCCGTTGTTTCGCACACAAGCTCCATTTGGGCTCTAGTTGTGTACCAAAACTTTGCAGTCCGATCGGAATACACCTAGGAGTGTTATGTGAGAAAAGTGGGTGTAAAAATAGGGGTTTTCGAGGGATTTTTGAGGTTTTAGTTAACATGAGCTTGCGGTGAGGTGTTTACCATGTTTTTTAGGGCTAGAAGACCGAATATGAAGTAGATTTTGACCAAAGAGTCGAAAATTGAGGTTCTAACGAAGTTTCAGCCCTAAATTTACGTTTAAATTTGGTCTAAAATCGTCGTTCTTCCGCACAAGGTTTGGGTCCCCATTTGGGGAACACATTTGCGTCCTAGTTGTGCTCCAAAGCTCGGCAACCCGATCGGAATACACCCGGGGGTGTTACGGGTGAAAAATGGGTGTAAAAATAGGGTTTTCGACGGTTTTGAGGTTTTAGTGGACATGAGCTTGTGAGGTATCGTTTCCCATGTTTTTGGTTTATTATTCTGTGAATAATACACCTATGTATTCGCGCAGCACAAAATTTTTATAACACCACCTCAAATTTTTTTCTTTTCCGTTTCAAGGTGCGTAGATTCCAAAAACGCTGCAAAGTTTATTATTGGTTTATTATTCTATTATTTTATTGGTCTAAAAAATGCTGGCTGTTTGTTTGTTGCTTCATTCATGTAAAATAATTGAAATAGCTATTTCTGGTGGTTTCCACAAATTTTGGCCCCCAAAACTTGTTAGGCACTACGCTCCTTTTAGCGAATTTTCGAAGAAAAGGAAGCTATTGTTCTCGGTCCAAAATTTTTAAAACTCGAATTTCCGAAAGATTTTTATACCAAAATCCGTTTCAGACCATCCTGAATTCACTGCCGAAAGACACCAAAAATTATATATATATATATATATATATATATATATATATATATATATATTTATGTGTCATTCCAGACGATAACTCTCGAAAGAATTGAGATAAAAAGTTCTAATTTGCACGACAAATCTGTCTTGGCAATCGACAGGCTAAGTTCGAAGATGGGCAGAATCGGGTCACTCTAAGGGGGAGTTTTGGGGAGTTTTATGGGGGGGGAAATTACCCATAAATTCCCAAAATGAAACAGTCTGACAGGTGACACCTCATTTTAAAGGTTTTTGTACGCTAAACACGATGGTGACATCAGAATTGCGATATCTCATTCCGTTCTCAATCTGGAGCACTTTGAAGATGAAGGAACGTGGTTATTTCTTGAGATGTTCTTCCTGGTTCGTCTGCTCTAATCTGATAACGGAATGGGATATCGCAATTCTGACTTCACCATCGTGTTCAGCGTTGGAAAATCTACAAACCGAGGTGTTACTCGGCAAAAAATGGAACAAAAAATTTGTTACATATCCAATACCTACTCTTCTGGTATTCAAAACATTTTTGATTTCCCCTCCCCCCCCCCCTTCCACCCCAAATTTTACTTTGCGTAAAACTACTCCTGTTTTGATTTTGTATGGTATCAAGTTGGGAAAACATTGGCCGAAAATTAATTTTCAGAAAATTTTAGGCGGAGGAGGAAGATGCCGAAAACTTCGAAAATTCGCTCTTATAGCCATGCAGCATGACTGTGGTTTTATAACAAGGTACTGGCTCGGTTGTGACATGCCAGAATAAAACAATAGAACGAGTCTGGTGTGACGGCATATTTTGGGCCAACAACGCGTCAACAACGATGACGGCATTGATAATTTTTATAGCCCTCCATTTTATTTTATTTTCAAATTACCTTTGATCATTGATTATACCATTTAATCGTCTTGATCCACGTTTTGACACTTTTTCTAGTGTTATTATACAAATTGATGGTGATTTCAGACGATTTCGCAGGTTTTTGACTAATAAAAAATCAATTTTGGGAGCTGAACATCTGGTACAACCTCAATTTTCCACTCCTTGGTCAAAATCGACTTCATATTCGGTCTTCTCGTCCCCAAAAACATGGAAAACGATACCTCAAAAGCTCATTTTACTACTATGTTACTAAAACACAAAAAGTACCAATTTTTATACCCATTTTCACTCATAACTCCCCTGGATATATTCCGATCGGGCTGAAAAGTTTCGTGACACAACCAGGGCCCAAATGGAGCATGTGTGCGAAAGAACGACTTTTTTAGACTGAAAATGAAGCCGGTACACGTGATACGGCGTACGGCGCGGCGGACGGCGGACGTACATTGCATTTTTGGAATCTACGCACCTTGAAACGGAAAAGAAAAAATTTTGAGGGGGTGTTATAAAAATTTTTTGCTGAGCGAATACATAGGTGTATTATTCACAGAATAATAAACAAAAATGCAATGTCCGTCCGCCGTACGCCGTCCGCCGTATCACGTGTACCGGCTTCATTTTTCGGTCTAAAAAACTCGTTCTTTCGCACACATGCTCCATTTGGGCCCTAGTTGTGTCCAAAAACTTTTCAGCCCGATCGGAATATATCCAGGGGAGTTATGAGTGAAAACGTGTATAAAAATAGGAACTTGTTGTGCTTTAGTATCATGTTAGTAAAATGACCTTTTGAGGTATCGTTTTCAATGTTTTTGGGGACGAGAAGAAAGTCGATTTTGACCATAGAGTGGAAAATTGAGGTTCTACCAAATGTTCAGCTCCCAATATTGACTTTTTTATGAGTCAAAAACCTGGAAAATCTTCTGAAATCACCATCAGTTTGTATAATTACACTATAAAAAGTGTCAGCACGTGGATCAAGACGATTAAGTGGTACTATCAATGATCAAAGATAATTTGTAAAAAAAAATTGGGGCCTAATTATTGTTTTGGGGGTCCAAAATCGGTGGAAACCATCAAAAATAGCTATTTCAATATTATTGCGCATGAAAGAAACAACAAATGAACAGCCTGAAATGAACAAGCGTACAGTTCTATAGTAGGTACGTATGTCGTGTAGAATAATAAACCCATGTGACAACGACATAGCAGCTTTTTAATTTAGGTAGGCGAAAGTCCCTCAATATATTTTAGATTTTATCAAAAGGTATTTTTATTTTTTATTTGCCAAACCCCACAAACCAGGAACGATATTCCTAAGGTAAGATTATCCCACTAGGAAAAATCTTACAATATATACTTTTTTTGAGATTTTTCTTTGTATGCTGGAACTCACTTTTGGAATGACCCTCGTATATTACATAATGGTACTTATATATGGACACAAATAATAAACTGGTCCCAGAGATGGTGCGACCAATGTACTAGCCTATCGAAATTGCCGTATTTTCGAAATATTGGTTTTACGAACTGTGGAACCGAAGCTACTCAGGTATGCTACCAATTTTTCCAAAAGGATTTAACATTTTGTTAGCAAAGAGGAGCAAATCTCAGATTTTCGTAGATTCGGACATATCGTATAAATCAGTAGGTACAGTGCAGACCCCCGAATCATATTGCAAAACTGCGACTATCCTGTGCCCACCAACACTGCTACTCAATAACAGGAATTCTCAATGTTGTGCGATCTATTGCACTGACAGTGTTTTGCACATCAACGCTACTGAATTTATATTAGACATCCTTCGCTACGTCTCAAGCTGATTAACTCCCTCAGTTTTAATTAAAATTTTTATTAACACTACAGTATCTATCATCATTGGATGAGCTTTTCTTCTTGTAACGTGGACCAACATTTTGTGTAATAATTTTAAATTATTCAGTTATTAATTTTAGTTAGTCTTGTTCGTTTTTACACATTATACCTAGTTGTACGAAACATGTTGTATTGAAAAATAGCTTTTCATATGCCTCGACTGAGTCACTTTTTTTAATTAAACATCTGCTACGTACTTCACACAGGAAATGTATGCTCTACTTCTCAAATTCACATTCTCATTCATTCATTCATTCTTATTCGCATTCACCTTCTCGAAGCAACTGTCTACCTTCCATGGTAGCTCCCATTTCAGTAAATATAATAATAGGTACCTAATAATTTTGTTGGATATGGATGCAGTCTAATTAATCCATTGTCTTGCTCTCGACCAACGGTTATTGATGAAGTAGGTCGCTGCTGGATTTGGTTATGTTGTTGTGTGTGTTGTTCAATTGACTGTTCCAAGTTTTGGATTAAAATGGCATTCGTTATTCCAGGTGGAGGAAGAAATACTTCTCAAATTCACTCACTTTGACAAAACCTTTCTTATCTCAAGAAAACAATAAAGTTCTCAAGAATGCCAAATTTGTTAAAACTTCTTTTAAATTATCATTTTCAGAAAAATCGTCACTCTTTTTTCATAAATAAAAAAAATTGAAAGCATAATAATTTCATAAATTTTTTTCATAAATAATTTAAATGAACGAGAGCATTGTAAAACCAACATAGATTACAATAAAAATTTCCCAATTATTGAGTTCAAGTTTTAGTAAAAGTTAAGTTTGAGGTTAGTTTTTGGGATTCACTCTGAACTTCTCTGTAGATTCTTTGGCGCAAGTGGCCCCGAAGATACAAGAAACTACTTCAACGATACATACGAAAAAGGATCAAACTGTAGTTCTGCCATGTTTTGCTCAAGGGAATCCCCCGCCATCATACACGTAAGTCATTTTTGCAAGAATAAAACACTCAAGATATTATTCCTATAGTGTAATGGCCGTAATATAATTTCTATTTAATTGTGACAGTATGATTTTTACGGCGCATTAGTTAAATTATTAATTTATTCAACTTTTCAGTCCCCATGGCTGTTCTGATAAAATATGAGTATGAGTATGAGAAAAATCTCTCAGTCGCTATGCTCATATCTTTGCTCATGATCCCGATATGTGCAACAGTAGTATGCAGTTATTCTGTGCTGATTGGTATGAGTTTTCCTGTTTTCGTAGGTGGATGAAATCAATCGCCGGTGGAGGCGAAATCGAAGTTCTTCCAGGAGGAAGAGTGGAGACCTCTGGGGAGGTCCTGATATTGGAGAGAGCTGAAATGTCCGACATGGGTGTCTGGACGTGCATAGCTAACAATTCGATGGGTGCTCATAAAAAATCCATTACTTTACACGTACGTTGAAGCATATTTTGTATCAAATGAACTATCTTTAGTTCCATTTAAATTCCTCACATCCTATCATTTTGGTGATTACAAATATTGCTGACTATTGAAATAGTCTTTTTCTCTCTCGAGTCACTGTGTCATACAAAATTTGGTGAATTTATGTCAAGTTTGCATAATTTTGACTGTTTTAAACGATTTTAGCCGATTTTTGTTGAAAATATGCCATTGCATTTTCCGAAGTTCTCAACTCAAAGTTGCAAGGTTCTTATATGGGTATATATTTATGAAAGCTGATGAAATCTATGGAAGAATTCAGAATGCTCTGAAACAGAAAAAACTGCACTCTTTCAACTCTTCATGTCCTGAATGTTTGGGTTTGGTATTTATTTATTGTTATAATTATGGGCAAAATAATTCCATTTCAGAGTCTTGATCTTTGTTTGCATACAGGTAGCAGTCCCATTATCAGTCAACCTTCACCCCAGTGGCCAAGTTATGGTCGACGTAGGAGAATACTTCGAGCTAAAATGTGTCGTAACTGGAGGTCAGCACCCATCAGTAACTTGGCTGAAGGACACAAATCACATAATGTCATCAGGTTGGTACCTATGAACTTCGAAAGGTTGCGGAAACACAGCTTTTACACCTTGTCGCCTCATCGTCCTTACTACGAGTATAGCTAAAACTACCTTGTGTTTCAGGGACGGGGAACATATTATCAATACAAAAGGTGGGTAGAGAAGATGCAGGGATGTATCAGTGTCTCGTCAAAGATGAGGAAGGGTCGCTCCAAGCTGCAGTTCAGCTGATTCTTGGAGGTAAACATCCAGTTTTACCGTCTACATCATTGTTACCCCTACCACTCAATGTCAAGAAGGGGTTTGGGCGTGTTTTATTACTCCCACTCATACGCAAAGCATTTTGATTGAACTTCAAAAAAAATAATAATAAATCGTTTATCTACACATTTTGCATAATACAGATAGATTCACTGGTAAAATTATGAATGCAACGTTCCTATGTTTATTACCTGAGCCTAAGGTCAGTGACCTGTCCAGGCTCATCTCTCTCCCAGCTCAGCTTGTGTATGCGTTCGTTCGGTAATACATTTATAGTTTATAATTCTTATACATTATACAGCCTACTTCTTAAATATTTTAATTTTAACAAACTTAAATCTGGTATACTTAAACCTAAATTTAGTATAGGTACTTGAGGTCTAATGAACGTCATTATGATAGTACATTTTTTCTATTAATCAGAATTTTAAATCTAGGGATGATAGAATTTTGGAGGGACATTATGAAAGTTCGTTTCTGTTATTCAAAATTGAAATTTAAGGATGATGGATTTTGCATTTGTTTGATTCGTCAAGTGTTGAATTGTTAATTTTTTAAATACGGCTACAGAATTAGTAGTTTTAATTGCCGATGGTAGATTTTCGAAAACCGAGGGTGCTAGCTAAGGCAACTGCCCGGTGTAGAAGTTATTGCTTGGGCGGGCTATTAATAAAATACTTTGTGCGTTCAACATGGTAGGTCTCACATCACTTCTTTTCTTGAAAAAGCCGAGGGATTTATGCACAAATAAATCCAATCTGTAAACATACGTCATTCTTGGAGAAAGCACTTCAAAACCCTCGTAAAGGTTTACTATTGGGGTGCGCCCCGCTACACAACCGTAATATGCTTCTCCCACCCCTCACATTACCCACCTCATCCCTCGCCTTTCCTTCCACCCCTCCCATAATCCAGTGACGTCATTAAACATCAGCCAACACCCCCCCCCCATTCCCTGCTCACCCCACTACTGCTTGCTGCCCCCCCTACCACCTCTTACGTCATCTTCCTGATGAACGTAATCTTCCGACCAGCTTGCACTACTTCTGGTTGGCGATCCAACCAGATCCTATATCCACCGTGCCACACGCCATCAACATCATTCTAAACTCCTGCTAAAATTCTATATAACAACTTTGTTTGCAATTTATAATACATAAATCTACACACTTTTTCAGCGGCCCAACCACAACTGCTTTACAGATTCATCCAACAGACTGTTCAGCCCGGCCCGGCGATGTCTTTGAAATGCATTGCAGCTGGAAACCCAACTCCACATATCACGTGGACGTTGGATGGATTCTCACTGCCTACAAACAATGAAAGGTACAAGTCCAAACATATTCCATAATCTATACATAATGTACAAATAATAATGTTGGAGACTTGATGTTTGAGTTTACAAAAAATTATGTTATTGTAAGTTCCAAAACGCTCATACCCTCCTTCCTCCTCATTCGAAATGTTCACCAAGGAGAAAGTTGAAGTTTCTGTGATAGGTAACAGACCGCCACGAGCAAGAGCTGAGTCTCAGCGAGGGGCGCTGTTCTCAAGAGGGGGGAAATGCAACGTTTACAATTAAATTGATAGGTTAGCAAGAAGTGATCCTACAACTTATATACCTACTACACTTGAACCCACTTTTACCCGCAACGGTATTACTTGAAATTTACTGTTAACTACAATCAACACTCGGGGAAAATGTCTGAAACGTTGTCTTTACTGAAGGGCATTTTACGTGTATATTGGTAGGAATATATTCAAGAAAATATTGCGTTTCGCTAGTGACTCATCAGCACGAGTTGTTTCAGGTTTGTGATTGGACAGTATGTCACCATTCATGGGGACGTGATCAGTCACGTAAATATCAGCAACGTCCACGTCCAGGACGGCGGTATTTACCAATGTAAAGCCTCCAATAGGGTGGGAGAAGTTTCTCACAGTGCTGCAATGAGGGTTTACGGTAAGTGAAAATTATGTCTTTCCATTGAATCTTCAAGATGTGAGCAATACACCGATAAACCTATATTTTATAATGCTTACAAGTTGTTACTACACTCTTATGACTGTTACAGGTCTTCCTCATATCCGTCCAATGCCTAACATATCCGCAGTTGCTGGAGAACCTCTCTATCTAGCATGCCCAGTCGCAGGGTACCCCATAGAGATGATCACTTGGGCAAAAGGTATTTACCATTGTGGTTTTGATTAAATTTTAAATGTAGTAAAATTTGAATTGAATGAAAATGTGGCTTTGAGTTAATTTTGACTGGTTAGAAGTTTTTGAAGAGAGAGGAGAGTGAGGGATCGTATCCGTGTGGTTTTCACCTCCATGGATACGCCTCTGGGTTTGGGTAAATATTCGCCCTGTTTTCACCTTGTTGAATATAAGGATAGGAAGATATCCGCGCGGTTCTCACCTCCGTGGTAAGAGGTAAGGAGGATATTCGCCCGGTGTTCACCTCGTTGAATATCTAGGAAAATACTTGCCCGGTTTTCACCTTGTTGAATATAAGGATAGGAAGATATCCGCGCGGTTCTCACCTCCTGGGTAAGAGGTAAGGAGGATATTCACCCGGTTTTCACCTCATTGAATATCTAGGAAAAGACTTGCCCGGTTTTCACCTTGTTGAGTATTGGAGGATGTTCTCGCCCGGTTTTCACCTCTTTGAGAACTTAGAAGGAAGGAGAAGGCTTAGTTGGTGATGAGGAGGTAGGGTTGAGAGAGAAGGCTCTTGTTGGAGAGAAATTGGATGAATGCTCGAGCTAGGCAAGTTGGGCGCTTTTTACAGGCGCCTCTATCCTCATCAGGTCCCATTGGAACGACCATTGGGAGCCGTTGGAGGGAGAGTTACCTGGGCCGTGTCCCTCGCACTGCATAGCTCGGCTTCTCCGTTGTTTATTGGTAGCAATTTTAACGTATATACATGAGTGGTATATTATAAGAGTAGGTACCACTACAACCATATAAGACGATTTTATGCTAATAATCCACTTGCGGATAATATTGAGTCAATAGGTACAGGTTAATTGTTCATTTCGAAATGAAGGCCGATGTGAATTTACTGTATAGCAGATACCCTAGTCACCCGGAGACAATATATTTTAAACAAATATTTCAGAGGGGAAAAAGCTTCCAACAAGTCGAAGACAACGAGTATTTACTAATGGGACCTTATATATCGCCAACGTTGAAAGAGAGCAGGATCAAGGAAAGTACCGCTGCTCTGCTCAAAATAAGCAAGGGAAGTCGGCCTCCCAAGATGTCTCCATCGCTGTAATAGGTAAGTACAAGTACATGTTAGGAGAACATGCTTATTGAATTACCATTAATTAATTTCATTGCTTCTGGCTATCCGATGAATTGCAAATAAATCTTGTTAGGTTATAAAATTGAAGGATTTGTTGTAGTTATTTCACCAACTAATGCGCCGAAACATTTTCATCATCTCAGCGTCATCTAGCAGGTTGTTCTTCAATAAAATCCTTGAAGTTTGCAGCATAGGTGCATACTTCATGAGTGGTAATCTTCATCTGGATCTAACAATATTGGTGTATGGCTAGGTAGGTAGTACTTTCGAAGAAACACTCCATCTGAAAATCTGGGGAATCTGATTCGTATATTCATTCTGTTCCTGGGGAATGCTATAGACACCTCATCACCATCCTGGTCAATGGTCGTACTAATAAGCATCATTTCCTTAGTCCGCTGCATGTATCATCGTTCAGTATATTTGCCTTTCATCATTGAACCAATCTTTCTCTAGGGGCCAACAGATCATCTAATGATGGACGTCATAGATTTCTTCGGTGGATCGGATCTCGGTTATGTTTCTGTGATTACAGAGGTTGTTTGTTGGTTATGAGAGTTTCATTCGTCAAATATCCAGCGATGTAGCATTTGCAGTTATGAACTCGTCCTATCGTAGACTTGTATGTATAATGTCCAAAATTGCTATGGACCTGGGGTAGCTGTGGGATACCATTTGTATGTTCTTCCATTATGACACCATCTATAATTTATCTTTCATCAGTGAGTGCGTGCAGGTGTGTCACCATCTTTTTTTTTCACGCTTATCATCATCGTTTAATTTAGCTTGGTGTCAGTTAGCATTATTTGTCTTCAATCGATTCTAAAATCTCCAGGTTTACAGTTAGCGATTTATTCAGGATGGTAGGTAGCTTCCTCTAATTTCATAGAAAAACCCGAGTCCCATTTACCACCAAGATTTTACTGCATTTTCATCCTAAGCAAGCATGGTGAAGGAATAAATTATAGCCTGAACACCCCGTCAGATCAAAATCAATAGGGGAACGCGACACGAAGAAGGCAGTTGGACAAGAAAGCAGTTGGATGAAAAGCTCAACCTAAAATGGTGACCTGGCATTACTTAACAAGCTTTCATGTGCAGTTTATTCTATCTAATAATCCTCCAGCTGTGAGTAGATGTGCAGTTTTTTTTTTTTTAGTTGTTGATTCCTTCAGCAGCTAGCAAAATGTATCTTGTTCAGCAGAAGGTTAGGATGAGTTGAGCCAATTGTCTTGCTTCGACTTGAGATATGAACCTATTTAAATGTTATTATAAACATAGACCACCTCTGTAGGTAGCTGATGAATTATATCTCATTTTCACACAACAATGATTGGATACATAAACTTTATTACTCAATGATTTGTAAGTCGATCCGAAGCCTAATGCAGACATTTGCAGTTCCTCCAAGGATAGCGCCATTCGTTCTTCAGGGAGACCTGCATGTTGGGGACAGAGTTGGAGTTCAATGTTTTGTAACGAAGGGTGACTTGCCGTTGGAGATTGGGTGGAGAAAAGACTCAGGCCCTGTCTCCCATGATGTAAGTGTTCGGCCATTCGATCAATACACCAGTTCTCTGTCCATCAACTCTCTGACTCCAGATCACGCTGGCAACTATACTTGCTTTGCTAGGAATGACGCAGCCACTGCCATGTTCACTGCTCAACTACTTGTCAATGGTAAATAATAACTGCGCCCTAGAACACTTGGCCTCTTGTTTCGCTAGATACTGTGTTTCAGATCTGACAACCATCTGCTTTCCCTTCCCTTCTATTAATTTTTAAGTTGAGGCTGGTTTTTCTAGGGCGTGGCAACCTAAAACTTTATTATTTTACTAGAATTAAGATGATGTTGTTTCAGTGCCACCAAAATTAGGGCCATTTACCTTTGGAGAACTAATAGAAGGCGTAAGGACACAAGTGCAATGTGTAGTGCAGGCTGGGGATCCACCACTCACCTTGCAATGGTTGAAAGACGATTTGAAGATATCTTCAGACCTTGGAATTCAAATTTCCAATGATGACTACTCTAGCACGTTAGCCATTGGACGAGTGGGATCCGAACATGCTGGCGAATATACGTGCATAGCGTCAAACCCAGCTAAATCAACAAAACTGACATCCAGGCTTATAGTCAGCGGTACTGTAGCTTCTATCGGCGTCTGCCAAACTGTCTCACTGTTCGCTACTGCACATGCACTTTTGCCGCAATGTTTCATCACCAATCTTTCCACACAAGACGTCAACCTCCAAAATCAATATCAGTGTTGTCTGCATGCTTCAGGAGCAATACTATAATGATGCAATGAGCACAGCAGAATGCAGGAAATTCATGAAGCCTGACGCGTTCGTTGATTCCAACTTTCAGCACGTTATGTTCCTTCCACCTTTATACTTCTCACCAAATAATATTACAAACGGAGTTTATCATAAATTAATGTCACAACATCTATCTATTGTTTATGGTTTTCAACCTACAAAATCCAATGACTATATCAATTTAAAATTTTATAGAAGAAAATATTGGTGTATTAGGTATTGATTCCACTGAAGTGAACAAATTCGGTGCCTTCGTTTAAGGGGTGCCTTTGATTAATATTGAAACTAACCGTACACCAAAAATGTGGGAGTAACTAGGGGAGCATATTTTGACTGGCATATTTTACACAAAAAATAAATAAATATAATATTTTAAAAAATTAAAAAACTATCAAAGCAATGCGATGAACGCTATTCACTCAACTGTAGCGCTGTTTTCTTCTTCACGCACAGGCACAGCTTCCCAAGCTTGTTCACAAATGACGCACCGATGGGTCGCAAGTTTTGCATGTATAGCACTCAAACGCTGATCTATCGTCGGTGGCTCTCACTGTCTGTAAGATTTCATTGCTGAAAATTAGTTGCTTTGACAATTCAACTTGTACTGTAGGTTTCTTCAGTGAGATCCGAGTAGATATTTTGGAAATACTTTCGGCATTGGCGCTCTACAGCTTAATATTGTGGCTTAAGAGGAGAATAGGTACCTGTATTTAAATGGCTTTAATACCTGACCACTGCTAATGTTTTTTCGTGCCAAGTGATACAGATAACCTGATTAGGTCGGTTATTTGGTGCACAGGACGCCCGACTCGATTAAAATATTGTTAATAGGTAATAATCTGAGAACGTTGCTAGGCAGAAAATGGTATTTAAGAGTTGGGTACCGTTGTGTCTATCATATTTATCATTATTCACGGGGTACGTTTTGTGGAATATATATGCTGCTCGTAACTGAAAATAGGCGGCCATCATTTGGAGAAGATCGTTCTCCTAAGAGTGCATCTGCGAGTAAAATTTACATAACTTCAAATGGAAAAGTTGGTCCAGAGATGACGTGGGAAAGTTCTTCAATTGGAAGCTGGAGAAGAGCAGATGTCTTCCGTAGATACTTAACTAGTGAGCTGGACAACCAGTACCATACCTAGGTATTCAACATCCAATAGCTACATGGAAATGTATACTTGGTCGGAGAGAGTCAGAATACTTCGGACAACGATACCGAACACACACCTGCTTATCGTACTGGTGCCATTGATGGCTATGGAGTATGGCCCAGTGGCGCCGTATTCAACTTGGTGTATGTTATTAAGTTCATAATACGACTCCGAACTTCCAAAGCCAGGTAAATAATACCGAGTACGGCAATTATTGACTAGTGCGGCCAGTGGCACCATTGGGAATGACAGACGTTGTTGGCGGAGATATTGTATGAGTTACTTGAACAATTTGTAGTGGGTGGATCTATGAAAGTTTGATGAACAATGAAAACGGCGAGAGATCAATGTTTGATGAGCATTTTGGGACTAGTGGGAAGATAGCGAGACATCCCCATCCCCATCTTTATTGGTGGGGTGGGGTAGGGAGACGTTCTGCTGTTCGATTTAGAGAAACTAATTTTTAGTAAGTAGGTACCTAGGTACCTGATTTTTTTGTGAATTCTATAAAAATTCGTTTTTAAGTATTTTGAATCCATCACTAGATTTTAACAGTATTTAAAATTTATCAGTGATCAAAATGCTCCATCTAAATATTTCCGATAAGTGAGCGAAATAACTATTTATTTACCTCGTCTGTCCAAGTCCAGAAGAAGTAGTTGCCGTGATCAAAATAATGCATTTTTTGGCCCGATTCATGGCCAAGCTAGATAAAAATGTAGTTTGGAACATTACCTAATAGATAAGGATTTTCAAGGGCGCTGAATCCGATTTTGAAGTCGAAAATTCAAAATTTCGAACATCTGTAAGTTTTCGTTAGCACCGCGGATATTTTGTTGCACGAGTTTTTCTAGCCACCGTCTGGCAAGCACCATATTTTTGCTAAATGCCGCACATCAATCTTATCTGCACTGCTCATCTCGAATTGCACTGTTGCCGATGTAGGATAACAATTAAATACTTGCCGATTCAAACCCTTCATTCTCGACAGTGTATGGTACCTATTTTTCTTCAACTATACTTTAATATGACTCATCTACCTCGAATGTTTTAGACTTCGATTCATTGCCCAAAAACATCATGATGCTTTGATTGTGCGTCTTCAGTACGTACCAACCCACTTTTCGATAGATTTAAACATTAGAAATTAATAAGATTGCAGCTAGAATCCGTGAAAGTATTCGTCCAGAAACTCATTAAAGAGCAATAAATTCACATATAATAAATGGGTTTTCCGAGGTTTTATAAGGTACAAAACCAATACCTAAGATGAATAGTGGAGAATTTTGACTGAGCAAGTTATTCGTTTTCAATCAGACATTTCCAGCTTGAAATGGGCCACAATGAACAGATGTAAATACTGAATCATTATATGCCGGGTGTCCCGACTTAAGTTCACGATACTTTCAGGATCGATTCCAGAGCTCATTTCCAACAAAAAGTTCCTCATGGAGATTTTTCGAAAAACGCTTCGTTTTAGAGTTATTACGATTTTAATATTTTTCGCCTTCTTTCACCACAATGGCCATAAAACCCTTAATGTACAGTGCAAAATTAAAGTTCATTATACCGTTGGAAAGAGCGTTACATTTACCATCAGAATTTGTACCTAACATAAATTTTTGAATACATTCAGTGGGCGAAAAATTGAACTGAAAAGAGAATTTTCTCAAATTTTTAAAACCACTATTTTGACAATTTGATACTGTTAAAAACCAGTTACAACGTGAGCAACTGGTAAAAATAGCTGTTTTCCTTAAAAACGACGGCAAGCCTACATAAAAAATCCCGTCAAATGAAAATAACCACATTTGTTTAACAGATCAGCGAAAGACGACATTGGAGAGGCTATTTTGCACATCCTTGTTAGTACCGATAGTTCAACACCCCAGTTTTTTTAAGGTCGAGGAGGTTGGGGAGCGTCACCATTCGATTCAGCTTGAAAAATTACTTAGAAAACGATACCTAACTCCTCTAGTCATCGTCACGTCAAGTCTTAGTGCATACCCTAAAACACACGATTTCCTCGAAAAATATAGTTTTTTATAGTTGCTCAAACGTGATTTTCTCCCCTAATTAGTGCAGTAAAATGAAAAAAAATGACCATGCCATTGGAAAGCTGAGGTTCTGAGAACGTTTTTTCCGTCACGTGCACTTTTCTGAGTACAACGTTGAGATACGTTGAGGCACTTCTGAGAAAATATTGATTTTGAAAATCTGAGAAAATTTCCTTTACAGTGGTTCAGTTCTTCGCCTGCTGAGTGTACCTACTACAGAATGTATGTTAGAGCCACATTCTGTTAGGACATTTAACGCTCTTTCCAAACCAATTTCAATTTCTCGCTGTACATTAAGGGTGGTATGGCCATTTTCGTGATAGAAAGTCGAGAACACGAGAAAATTTTAAAAACTAAATAACTCGAAAACGAATCGTTTTTTGAATAATGCCCATGAGGAAGTTTTTGTTGGAAATGAGCTCTGGATTCGATCGTGGAAGTATCGTGAACTTATGTTGGGACACTCGGTGTAGAAATTTTTATAACTTTGAAAGCTCATGTGTCTATGGCAGAACATTATTTCGCACTAAGAAATTCGACAGCATAATGTAGGTGTCGTGATTCTCCTCACAGTAACCACTCCTATAATATTGTTATAAGATTTAACCAAATAAACGACGGGAAGGTAGGACGGGGCAGTGCCAAGGGGAAAGTAACCGAAGGGGTTTTCCCAACCGCCATCGCTCCTCAACGGGCTTAACGGGACCGGGGATGGGTGGAAACGTCCCTATATAAACAGCCCTTCTGGCCCAGCTCCTCATTCGACGATCCAACCGAACAACTTACGATCTCTCTCGACCCTCTCCCTCTCTCTCACCCTCTCTCTTACCTTTCCTCGCACCTGCTGTGGTGATGACCACGGGGTGCCCTCCTGGTATCTGCTGTGGTGAAAACCGCGGAATACCTCCTCCTCCACTGACACCTGCTGTGGTGAAAACCGTGGGGAGTTGTTTCCCTACAACTAACGCCTGCTGTGGTGAAAACCGCTGGGCGTTAGTGAAAAGACTCCTAAGGAGCACATCCTTCCTCATCCATCCTCATACCCCTTCATCCTTCATCCAACTCTCACCCGCCATGTCCTGAGCACCACACCCGCTCACAACAGTAGGTATTGTTTTTTCTCTTTTATTGCTTCTTTACCCACTGATTGGGAAGCTTTATATTCATGAAAGGCTCGGGTAAAAAATTACGTCCCACGAAATAGTTTTTTCTTTTCTTATTTTTGTGGTTATGAGCAATGTCTCAATGACTCTGCTTCCTTTAGTTGGTTACCTTCATGCAGTTCCGCGCTGGTCATTTCATGCATTATCCAGTGATGTTGAAGGTACTGAATGCCACATCTTTGGCTGGAACACAAGCACAGACTGTAGCATTTGGTGCCACCTGGACCAAATGGGACTCAACATCTATTTTAGGTAGTCCTCAAAACCCCCTCATGCCGAGTGCAGGTCAACTTGTGCCATTTGAGGGTCTAACAACCACTGGTAATGCTGAAGAACTCTGGGCCTTTCCACAAAGCGTGAAATGTGCAATCGTACCGAGGAATCCGTTTTGAGCACAGGGAGTGTGCAATAATGCACACTGTGATGGGCCTTGCCCAGGCTGGCTATCCTATGAGGATAATGGAATGGATGATAATTTTATTCATTTATTTAAACAGTCACAATGTACACAGTCATTTTTGCCCTCTTAGTGGACGAATAATATGCAGAACCTTCTCTTTGGTCAATCTTCAACAGATTTGAACAAATCAATATCTATAAAATATCAAATCTGTATGCCTATCTAAATGATAAAAATCAGTTGTTCCACTGAAATTGACGTAGTACAATACGCGAGCAAAAAAATAAAATTAAAATAATGTCTTCCAAAAGCAGAACTCACAGTATGCGTTTGAGGAATGAATTTGGTTCCGTGTCTGTCTGTATCTCGGGATGTCTGTAGTCAATTCCTGGTAACCACCATAATTATCTTACGTAAAATACAATCCACACAAGCTGAAATTTTTATGGTATGTGCCGGTAGTCCATAGCCCCATAGGAATGTCATCAAAATCTGATTGTAACGTTTGTCTGCACATCGCAAAGACGCCCTTTGTTTGTCTGCACATACTGTACCACAAAAACAGTGATAGTCTTAATTAACATTCCTTCCAGAGGAATCCGTCGTAACTAGCAGATCTAGTGCTAGAGGCAAGAGCTTTTATTTTGATGTAAGGAAATTTTTATGAGACCTTCGAGAGAATACCAGTCAGTTCGTTAGTTATTCCTCATTTATATCGAGAAGGGAAAAGTGGTGATAGGTAAAAGTGTAAACAATTTTGATGGTGAGGTACTTGCTGCTGTTCTGGCCCTCGACCTAATTAAGAGTTCTAACCGTCAACGCACAATCATATTAATATACTTGCAGGCTAACATCGTAGCTCTCAGCTCCAACTCGGCAAAAGAATCCCATGATGTTGTTCGGGGAAGAAAGGCCACTGAAGAGCTCGACAAAGATTGTACTACCATAGCCCTGCAATGAGTTCTTTCTCGTGGTGTGGAGGAACGAACGTGCTGATGCACTGGCAAATAAGGGGTCCGAGATGGAAATCCCTATTACAACAGCCGCACACCAAACTGCTAAGCGATATATAAAAAACTCAATAGGAGGGAACATGAAAGAGGAGCGACATCATACAGCGGAAGGCAAGAGGTGGGAGGTTTTTGTTGGAAGCTGACAACCGCGTTCCAACACATCTATCTTGAAGCGGGTCTGTAGCAAGTTTTCAACATTCAACAGGTCAGGATTACCTAAATGCTCACCTTCACAGGATACGGGGGAAGGAAATCCCTGATTGATCCCTCTGCCAATCAACACCTATCATGACCAGACCACTTTTGACTGTCCTCCACTTGAGAACATGAGCAGGCCATGTCTGCTGAGAGCGATCGCATGGCCGAACCGCCAAGCCAAAACTATATAGCGTAGAAAAAGAAAAAAAATCCATCCAACCGGGTTTGGTGTAATTTTCAGCGATTACGCAGGTCCTTGATAGCTGTCCTACAGCTGTTCGTCTTCGCGATTAGACTTACAATACTTAACAACTGCAAATGCGCTAACGTGAAATCGTTATAATAACTGCCACATCCCAGGTTATGTTCGACCGATTTTGGTGACTTTTCAGGTGCCATTCAATTGAATGTTTGGACAGAACGCTCTCAAATGTATTTGCGATGTCGTAATTGCAATAACGGTAAATCTGCGCATATGCATACTTGATCTCTTATTATTAAAGCTTCAATTCGTGGAAAACTCGTCCGATGTTGCCCAAGTTTGTTAAGCATTCAGGGTTCATTTCTCCATGGATACCAATATAATAAACCAACGAATCATGTGAATCAAAGTCTATATGTAGGGAAGCTATAATGCTCAACATTTGGCTGACTTTTTTTTTTCATTACATACCTAATCACTTGGCAAGTTGGAAATATATATAGCACCCGCATTCAATTCTGTTAGGCAAATTTGAAACTACATGCAGATGAATGGGCTTCATGATTATTTTAGAGGAAATCCACGAGCTCAACTCATTGAACTAAATCATCAGACTCACATTTGTGTCAATAATATTGTACAATGTTTAGACTTCAGTTGTACCAAACTACTTTGAGTGGGGAAAAACCCCACAAATGTGTCAAGAGAAATAATGATGCTCGGACATGAGCGTTGAGGTCAACCAGCTCACGTGAAGCATGCACCTGATTATTTAGATTTTTCACTGCTACATTTATGTCAATAAAGCTTATGAATTCATCAAATTGCAGTTCCACCCAAATGGAGAATCGAACCGAAAGATGTAAATATAACTAAAGAAGGCGTAGCTGTATTTGAGTGCGTTGCAGAAGGCTTCCCTACCCCAACTACCACGTGGAAGAAAATCATTGGTAGGTAATACTGATTTTGAGGTTGTCAATCACCAGTTATTTATTTGGCTTCAGGGAATGGAACCCGTGTGATTCATGATAAATACATGTTGATAAAACTTATCCATGAATTCTCAAAAACTCCTATATACATGGTAGGGTTATAAACTAGAATTTTCTGTTGAACCTCGTCCTTGAATACTTAGGGATTTCTATACAGGATCTTCATATCTTCAGTACAAAATAGTCATGCCTCAGTACATTGTATAGGGTGTAGCAAAAGTCGGTATCTTTTTGATTTCCCCATATCTTTATTAAAAATGATGATTATATTTACATAATATTTTCGTCATTATGTTGGTAAACATCTCTGATTTAGGTATGGAAGATAATATCCAGCATATGGCCACCCCTAGCCCGATGACACGCCTCTACTCGCTCCAAGAAATTTTGCAAGACCCCGCAGAGCAGCTGGTCGACATCGGCGATCTTCTTCCGGATTTCTTCCTTCAGTTCCTCGAAGGTCCTGGGTTTATTCTCGTAGACCTTGGACTTTATGTAACCCCAAAGGAAGAAATCCAAAGGAGTTAGGTCACAAGATCTGGGAGTCCCGTTTCTCGAGATGATTCGGTTTTGAAAAGTTTCGTGCAATGTCGCCCTTGAAATGTGGCAAGTCTTGCTGGAACCAAGTGCTGTCAGTGTCGATGTCAGATTGTTCCAATTCAGGGATTAAAAAATCTGTTAGCATTTTTCTTTACCGTTCCCCATTGACGGTGACAGCATTTCCACTGTCATCTTCAAAGAAGTCTGCCCCAATAACTCCGCCTCTCCAAAATCCACACCACACTGTCACTCTTTGTGGATGCAGCTGGTGTTCCTGTGCCTCCTGAGGGTTCTCCAATCCCCAGAACCTACAGTTTTGCTTGTTTACAAAACCACTTAAATGAAAGTGAGCTTAGATCGCCGATGTCGACCAGCTGCTCTGCGGGCGAGTCTTGCAAAATTTCTTGGAGCTAGTAGACGCCTGTCATCGGGCTATGGGTGGCCATATGCCGGATATTATCTTCCATACCTAAATCGGAGATTTTTACCTACATAATGACGAAAATATTATGTAAATATACCTATTTTTAATAAAGACCACCACCACATGACCACTAAGCACTAAGCATGATAAGTACAGTAATGCCTATTCAATCGAGGCATCATACACCAGCTATCATATTATCGGTAGGTACTTGCCTGATATTTAAGAAATCTCGTGTAATACATGAGAGCAACATTAGGCTATCATCGTAGGTACCAAATCGTACAGTTCCCGAATGCTTGGGTATTATTACAGGTTGTAGTTGGTATACCTACTTACTTGTTATACGTACCCAAATTTGTGGACAAAATAAATTACCTATGTATGTACGAATAGGCCATGCTGATGTTAGTTTTTCTTATTTTGTTCAGGTCAAAGCCCAAGCGAATATCAAGACCTTGACGTAGGGAGGCTGGGCTACCTCATTTTCGAAAATGGGACATTGATTATCAAACCAGCACTACCGGAGCACCAAGGGCAATATCTATGTGAGGCATCCAATGGAATCGGGTCAGGCATCAGCTCGACTGTATCGCTCGTTGTTAACAGTCAGTATGATCACATATTATATAGTTCAGTATGATCTTCTCCTATATGAATATGTATTCATCCTGTGTATACTTCCGCATGGTCGAGGTCTCGTGTGTAAATCATTTATTATTTTTTAGATCCACCTGATTTCGAAATGAGCTCTTCACAGGAGAGTGTGAGGAGAGGTCAGGCGCAGGTCCTGGTCTGTGAGGCAAAAGGCGATCATCCCATGTCCATTATCTGGTCCAAGTACTCTTCAAGCCAATTGAATTCGAGGTTGGCACTACTCGTTAGCACGAATTACCATAAATTTCTTTCAAGTATATTATGAAATAAATGCATAGGTGTACTTAATTATGACATAATAATTATAAACTAAGTACGTTTGTAGAAATCTATGCGTGTTTAATGTATGTGGAGTTGGGAATTGTAGGAATTATCATGTGCACGTTGAAAACAGGACGGTTACTGAATCTCTTCGGTTGCATGATCTACATATATTATTACCTATGCCATTTCAATAATGGTAGTTGATCACGGTTTCCCATGAGGCAACTGCCCCATAAAATGACATATAATATGAGAGGGAAGCGAAAACACTCGAATGACGATTGTACACCAACTTAGTAACTCAGTAAAGGAAGGTTGGCTCTGACAGCAGGACACATTTTTTTTCTTCATCTTAGAAGATCTGAAGCAAAAGTAGATTGAATATGATTTATTGGTGGCGGAATAAAGTGTTCGCATTTCTCAGTTGTGTAGTTGAATAGTCGTAAAGCCTGATTCTAGGCGCTCAACTGTTTTTAACTTCTTTGTTTTTCGAGTTTCTTCTTGACGGAATGGGTGTTATCTCAATGCAGTTAGCTTATCAAAAGGCCCCCTGTGATGGGGGGGTTCTCTCGTTTACTAACACTTTTTTTTTAATGGATAAAAATCTTTCCGATAGCTGATACTTTGCAAAAGGTATCTGTGCAAAAATTATTGCAATGGCTGTTTTTAGGTAGGTACGCTCCTCGAACGTTAGTTTCCAAGTGATGCCCCAGTGTTGTTTTCGATTTTTGGGAGAGAAGGACAACCCAAAGCTTTGAGAAAAATAACACATCCGTTTCAGATCATTCTAAACCTAATTCCGCGAAAGTCCGTGTTGTGAGAGTGGCACATGTGCTATCATGGAGACCTCATTGCCCATAATCTATAATTCGTTTCAACAGAGAGGAAATGTGAATATGTTTTCGGTAGCCATGCAGTTGGTCGTGTGATATAGCTACTCAGTTAGCCAGTTGCGCACTACGTGTCTCACCTTGGCTGACGATTTATACGCTCTCATTATTTGGAATATACTTGAAATACACATCCACTAGTTTGCTATTCGTGTTTCCAAAAGTGCCACGTTTATGTTTCCAAACGTTTCCCTCACAACGTGGTGCGGAATCTTAGATAATGACAAGTTCAGTATCGAAGGATTACTTGTTCATTCAGGTACGAAGTGAGAGAGAAAGACACCCTCACCGGGATGATATCCGAGTTGATGATTGAGAATAGCGTCAAATCTGATAGCGGTCAATATGCGTGTACTGCAACTAACCCGTACGGGACGGCCCAACGTACGATATCTCTTCAAGTTCAAGGTGAGAAACCAGTAATAAGGATTTTATGACACTATTGTGCTATAATGTCAGTAGCAACAATAGGAGTAGAGCTAACCATCGTCATTCCATTGCCTCCCACCACTATTGACAAATCTTCAGGGAAATATATAACTATTCACAATTGCAGATGCACCTTCAAAGCCGTTAGATGTGAGGGTAGCTGAAATCGGAAGTCGATCTCTGAAAGTATCCTGGGTGCCCCCTCCCGATGAGCAAATATCTAAACTCACTTACAACGTTCACTACAAAAGAGGGTCTGGTAAGTGAGAGATATTGCACCACAAATTCTAATCTACGTACATAGGACTGAATGGATACATAGGTCTACCAAAATCATTACAGGTGAAAAGGTGTAGTTAAGCTTAGTGTATCTGTATCTGCTCAGTGCATTTTTTGCCTTGTTGAAGGAGTGATCATAGAAGGGTGGGAATCAGTGGCAGCGGGAAGTGAGACCCATGTTACGCTAAACCACCTTCATCCTTCCACTGTTTATTCCATCAAAGTTCAAGCTGAGAATCAGCTTGGGGCTGGAGAACCAAGTGATATAATACAGGTACATTCAACGTGCATGACATGATTGTTTTAGATTCACCGGTTATATAGACCCGGAGACATAAATCATTATTCATTTCAAAGGCACTAGTGTGGAGTATAATAACTACCTAACGGAGAACCGGTAGCATCAGTAACATTCATGATGACAATAAGTTATTGCACCTAATAGTTGTTAGTAAAGAATGTCACATTTCTTCCTTGAAGGTACCTACATATTATCTTGAAAGCATGAAAATAATTTGTTGTAGTAAATACTCGAGTAGAAGTGCATAATGCGTATCTGTAGATATTTTCATAGTGTCCATTACTATTTCAGTTACTGGGGGAATTACTGTTTCAGTTATGGTTAGTGTCATCAACTACGCACGTTGTTTACACTGGCTGGATTTTCACCCAAGCAGGCAGGGTTTGATTCCCGGTAGGAGCTGATGACTTAGACCTCTGATGGGGCTCTTGGGAGTATAACAAGTAGAGCGCATTATCCAAAGAAGCAAGTTGGGACAGGCTTTGCCCCGTTGAAATTAATATAACTACACATTGGTAAAACTTGGAAAGAAAAAAAAAACCGACTTTACTATTACACTTACGGGATAGATCAAGGAAAGTGGAATAAAGAAGCCACAGAGTGCTATTCACTCCAGGTCTTGATTGTTAGGTGCATTCTAGGTCAACTTCCTCATGCAAGGAAATTGGAGAACATGCTTATACAAAGATAAGGTATTTTACCACCTCTATGGCTACTGTTTTTTGAGTTGTAGTAAGTTGCCTGTTAGGATATGTTATTTCAACACCTGGACACACAAAATACTGACTTTGAGGGAATAACTTAACGAAGAATCCACCACTCCGATTCGGCCCATTATGAATATAGCCCCCTCACCATCACTACCTCCTCCTCCTCACTACCGGGGGACTCGATCGATGTAATGAATCCACAGAGCCAAATGAACCAATCTTTGCAGGTAGTGAGGTCGATAAGCTCATTGTTCAAGTGCCTTGGTAATTTTCATATGGCATGAGAATCATGACAAAACTGACTGGAAGCAGGAAGTACCTACTGTTGTGACCACAGTGTTGTGACCACGCACCATGGAACTGATAGATTCTTCTGTACGTTCTTAGGAGAGGCCAGGTGTAGAACTGAAAATATAATTCTGATGTGCTATAACCCCCCTCCCCTCCCAACACAACCACCTTCACCGTCATTCCAATGTCTGCACCTCCCACCGCTCCTTCCCTGTAAAAGGAAACTCGAAATATGGAAAGCCTCCGGTGCCAAGAGCAACACACACACATATAACCGAGATTCAGTCATGCAAATTACAAGCTGAACTTACTTGAATATTTTCGCAGGTCACCACTTCTATGGAAGCGCCTTCTGGAGAACCTCAAGGGCTCTCAGTTTCGACAAAATCGTCTACAGAACTAACTGTGTCGTGGCTCCCTCCTCCTCTGCACACTCACAACGGTGACCTCATCGGCTACCACGTTGGATATCGAGAGCACAAGTATAATAAGCGGTTCCGATTACTTAGTTTACATTAATGGCTATATTATGGGAAGTGTTTCCTCAAAATTTTCCTTAGTTGAGTTTGAAATTGTTGAATGCGAGCATAACTCTATCAAGCCAATATTAAATCTAAAGGGTTATTTCCGGTAGCAGGTATTCATCATTTAAACGGGAAGAGGAACTTCATGTATACAGTCACGATCTTATCATTATTAGCATTTTCTCACCGGTCACCATTATACTGCATGACTAATGAAAAAATTAAATTCTGTTTCCAGTAGCGGACCAGCTAACTACTTCAATTTCACGTCAGTGAACGCGTCGCCGAACGGTGACACACTAATTCTTGGTGGTTTGTCCCCTTATCGCAAGTATGGTGTGGTAGTTCAGGCCTTCAACCACAAAGGAGCTGGACCTATGAGTACCGAATACATCGCCCACACTTCGGAGGACGGTAGGATATATCACTGACTTTATCATTAATTCAGTTATTCATTCACGTCACTAAAACATTCGCTTATGCATCATAATGGAAACCAGGTTCGGACTTGATGATCATTCTATAAGTAAGACCATGCGTTATGTTTAGGTGCTATGCTTCTTATACCTACAGGTTTACTGATTCCAAGCGACCACGTAGTTCGTTAATAACCCACCATTATTGTTTTATCTACTAGTTCCTGGAGCTCCTCCCACGAATATACAGTGCGTATCTCAAAGCTCGCAGAGTATACTTATGTCCTGGAAACCACCTCCTACGTTGTTACAAAACGGGCGGATCAAAGGATACAGATTATATTACGAAAATCAAGCTGAATATCCTCCAGGTGTGTATGCAGTTTTTGTTATTTATGTGATCCAACCGAATATAACTCTAGGATGAAAGTACCGGTGTGGAGATTGCCACACAATGCCATTCCATTTTCTTCATAATAGTATGGGTACAATTTTGACGGAAGACGACTATTATAGAAGACAAGTGTCAACCATTGCGGCCCGACTGGTTGCTAATGTTGGCCTGACAGGTAGATCATGATAATAATATACTGTACTGTGTTGTAAATATAATATACTTGCATGGAATGCTCACTTTCAACGACTTTCTGACACCACACCAACGTTATTTAGCTAGTAAACCTAGAAAATGTTGAACCCATTGACATATTTTTGGTTTATTATTTTCAGTAACGAAGGAATTGAGCATGAAAATATTTTTTTAAGCCCCCTTCAAAATTTGATGGTTCCATTTCAAGGTATGTAGAATCTGAAAATGGAATAAAAATTTTCTGTCCGTCCGCTGTACGCCATACTTCGCACTTTCCTTAGCTACCATGAACCAAAATTAACGAAATTTTTATTGTAGGTTCCGTTTTGGGTGTAACGTGTCCTCGAAGATCGGCGTTGCTGTCAGTCATCTCTAAGGGGTACCTAACAAATAGGGGTTGAAATGCCGTAGCTTGAAAACGTTCAATAGAAGGATGGGTGGTGGGGGGAGGGGGTTTATTTAATTGATTTTGAACTTGGGAGTTTTTCTGAGACCACCCGGAGCATTGTACGTCCAGACGCTCGTTTGCACCGAAAAGCGTCAACATAGTCGTGAATGAAACGGTGTTCATCCAGCCCACATATAATTGAACACCTGATGATAGCCATGCAAGGCTGTATGCAATCAAGTTGGTTGCTCTGTGATATGATGGCTCTTTCGGATTTTGTTGATAGGTACTTTTGCAACATGAAAAAACGTTATGCTTCATGAATAACAACAAATAAATAGTGATAGAAGTCTTGATTCCACCGCATATTTGTGAAATGTGATTGCCCGGCTGTCTCCAGTACTCGATTTATGGTTCTCTTGCGGGTAGCATGTGGCTAGCTGATGACGACAGAAAACAGTGATCTACCCAGAAGGGGCATAAGTATATCCAGGGTAAAGGGTAAGGGGTAAATAATAAACCGTTGTGTAATAGTTTGCAGCGTTTTCCTGTCAGTTAGCCAAATCGAATGCGATCGAGTTCAAAATCAATAGGCATGGTCTCTACATCCTAACGGACATTGTTGCGCCAACCGCATCGATTTTGGTCCATTTTTACGGCAGTTACGTTTCAAAACCAAAACATTTGAAAACCTTTCATAACTCCCTTACGTTCCCCCTTAGAAAGCTCGTTCTTATCTCAAATTGAATAGGGTAACGAGATGAACAAACCCAAAAAGAAAATCTGGGGAAGTCCTTATGTTGAGGAAGTTATGACAATTTGACATTACAACATACTTTTTTCTCGTATTTTTTTTCTCATGAAACTCTCCTCAAAGACGGAGGGGGCACGCCATTAAATCAAAATATATAAATAAATCAAATAATGGGTAGACACCCCAGCATTACCCATACCCAATGCCGGCCCGTGGCGGTAGGGATGATGAAGGAAGTTGGGAAGAGAAAGTGGGATGAAACGAAGTGAGTGCCCCTATAAAATGACAACCAGTTTAAATGTGAGCTGCACAAGACGCGGGTGGTGGTGCCATGGAGTAATTCCCCACAGATGCCCAGCTTGCTTAACCTTGTGGCATGCCGCACCACACTCTGTGCCATGATAAGGTCGCTGCCATTACCTTGATGTTATCAGGCGCCACTCCCTTGTGCCGGGACACTGATTGCCGCTAATCATTCCCATTGTACTTGCTTTCCTTAGCCCTCCAGGTCTACTCCATGTCCACACTGCCATTGACCACCTGGACATCCAGAATAATTGCAGACCCCTCAGGCTTGATGGCAATCATGTCTGGCTTCAACCCACTGCTGCCTGGCACATGGTACAGCCTCTCTCTCTCAGCATCCCAGCCGCTAGATGACAACACACATGCCACCTCCCTAGCAACTGCATCGTGACGCTGGATGCGGCCACCATGAGTCCGTGGACCGTGCACACGCAATAGAGATTCTCATCTGCCCCCCCGACAGGCACGGCAGAGGGTGTTAACAGTCCCATGACTACCTCTGGGACACCTTACCACCGTGGCTAGTGAGGCCACCTGGACGGCATGAAAGTTGCAGTAGTCACGGGCCCCTATGCCCTCCAAAGCCCACCCATTGGGATGAGAAAGGGACTTTGGAGCACTGTTGGACCTCCTTACCATCTACTTACTCATGCAGTGCAGTCGCGAACTCAGCAGGTGAGCTGGGGTTTGGACCAATTGATGCCTGACAAAGTCAAGGTCAGCAGTGATACAGGCGACCTCCCAGCTCGACCCCTGAAGGGCCAGCAGGCGCCGGTGGTGAAGAGATGGGATACTTGTTGAGAGAGAGGCAATGCCAAGGCCACCAGCTTTCACTGGTGTATGGATATAGGTTTACGGATGCGTATACGTATGTATGTACATACATACATACATATATACGAGGGTGGCTCAAATATAAACGGGACTTTGACCTCTGAGCGCGGACGGTTGACAGAAGCGGGCCGTCACTTCGAGATTGTTTGGACAGGTTCATTAGAAGGTGGATGAGGGGGGCGTCTCCCCCTTTACGACTTTTCATGAGTAGTGATCGCGATGTCTGAACAAAAGTTGATTGTTTCCATTGACCAACGAATTATCATAAAATTTCTTGCTCTTGAAAGAGTCAAACCTTCGGAAATTTTTCAAAGGTTGACCGCCCAGTTTGGGGACCAAACCCTCTCTAGGACCCGTGTGTTTGCCTGGCACAAAGAGTTTCAGGAGGGAAGAGAACGAGTAGAGAATGAGGAACACGATCGTCGTCCCCGGAGCAGCATTACGGATGAGAACATTCAAGCGGTTCGTGACATTCTTGAAGGTGATCGACGTGTGACTGTCTCCGAAATTGCTGAATAGGTAGGGATAAGTTATGGGAGCTGCCAAACGATCATTACAGAGCACCTAGGATTCCATAAAGTGTGTGCCAGATGGGTCCCTCGCCTTTTGACTGCCGATCAGATGTTGAGACATTTGGAGGTCTGTCAGAGGCTTTTTGCAAGGTTTGAGGAAGAAGGGGAAGCATTTTTGGCTAGCATCGTCACCTGCGACGAAACATGGGTCCATCATTACACACCCGAATCGAAGCAAGTCAGTATGGAGTGGTGGAGGAAGGGGGAGACAGCCCCAGTGAAAGCGAAAACTCGACTGTCTGCTGGCAAGGTCCTTGCAACTGTTCAACTGTTTTGTCTACTATCGAGGCGTTTTGCTCATTGATTTTCTGCATGAGCGAAGAACAATCAATGGTGCCTACTATTGTGAGCTGCTGACTCAGGTGAGGGCTGCATATCGCAAAAAAGAAGGAATCAACCAACTCGTGACGTCATCCTCCTCCACAACAATGCAAGGCCCCATGCTGCAGCTCTAACTGTTCAAAAATTGGAAGAAATGCATTGGACTCCACTTGATCATCCTCCCTACAGCTCTGACCTATCGCCCTGTGATTTTCACTTGTTTGGGCCGCTTAAAGAAGCGCTAGGCGGACAACGATTCGAGGATGATGAGGGGGTCGAGGGGTTCGTGCGCAATTGGCTTCAGACGCGACCTTCATCGTTTTTTGATGCTGCGATTAAAAAACTTCCTACTCGCTGGGAAAAATGCTTCACGAAAGCAGGAGACTATGTAGAAAAGTGACATATATCTGGTTTTTATTTTCTAACGAATAAAATTTAAAAAAAAGTCCTGTTTATATTTGATCCACCCTCATACATACATAATACATGCATGCATGTGTGCATACATACATACATACATACATAATACATGCGCGCGTGCGTGCGTGTGTACATACATAATACATGAGTGTGTGTGTGTGTGTACACACATATGTACATACATATATACTTTTTTTAATTTTTACGAAACCCCTCAAAGGCGGAGGAGGCACACCATTAACTAAAAATAAATAGATGAATCAAATAATGGGGAAACGCCCAGCATTACCGACCCCGGCCTGTAGGGGTAAGGATGATGAAGGAAGTTGGAAACAGAAAGTGGGATGAAAGGAACTGCCCCTACAAAACGACCACCAGTTAAGATATGAGCCGGACAAGACACGGGTGGTGATAACACGGAGTACTCCTGCAGAGATGCCCAGCTCGCAACTCCGTGGCGCTTTTCCCGCACCACACCCCGCGCCATGACAAGGTCACTGCCAGTACCTTGATGTTATCCGCCACCAGTCCCTTGTGCCAGGACAATGATTGCCGCAAATCATCCTGTGTTGTCAGTAGTCTTCCACCACATCCAGAAGATTATAACATATCGCTATATATTTATAAATCTGTAATGAGTGACATCAAGCAGAAAACCGTCTATAAACTCCTTTTGAGCACTTACGAATGAGATTCCATGGTTTTCTTGAACACTTATTTTTGACAGCAAATATCACAATACTTCCATTCCTACATTTAATAGGAATATGGGAGTAAAATGAATGGATGAAAAATAAAAATACTGTAATGCTTGGTTGATACCACGTTGATGAAACTTGATGGTCTGTAGGGTTTGTGGAGGCGGAAACTAGGGTTACGTCGGAACTTTCGCTAAATTTGCACGGACTACAAAAATATTCTAACTACAGCATACAAGTGTGGGCGTTCACCAAAGTCGGCGATGGAGAGAAAAGTGATCCAATTTTCTGCATGACCGATGAAGATGGTGAGTTTTCATGACAAAAATAAAAGTTGCAAGCGTAGGATGCTGTTACATAGCTATGTACTAATTGTTACTGCATGATCTTTTCATAGTACCTGAGGCTCCTGCAGGTATCAAAGTACTGTCCACATCCATGTCGTCTCTAACAGTAAGCTGGTTACCGCCAGCTAAACCAAATGGTCGAATCACAGCGTATTTTATTTACTGGAAGACGTTGGAAGGTGGGAAGGACCGTGATCCGGAGAAGAAGAGGGTGGCTCCCACTACCACTCATTATCAGATATCTCAGCTCAGCAAAGCCGGTACTTACGAGCTATGGGTGGCCGCTGGGACCAAGGCGGGCGAAGGGAGGAATACTCATGTCGTTTATGCTACACCATCGAACAGAGGTAGGTAGTTCAATAGTTCGTCACGGAAGCTGTGAAGGGAACCCATGGTACGGCATCGCTCAGGTCTGCTGAAAATTGAGATGATTTAAAAAACATAATTTATGTGTGTGTAGGTGCAGCAGGAATAATATCCTTCGGTGGAATAGTTAATGCCATGGTTGGCACCCCAGTGTCGATGCCGTGTCTTGTGACAGGAAACCCTTCTCCTAACAGAGTGTGGAGCCCCAAACCGCTTCCACAAAACACGCAGTTGCTTCCTGATGGCTCACTGTTCATTCCGTCCATCCAGAGAATTCATCAACGCAACTACTCTTGCTTGGCTCTGAATCCCCCTGCGAGTGACGAGATCACTTATGTGCTTCATGTCACAGGTGATTTCAACACTCCTTCTTCTTGTTAGTAATGAATATTTTCCATTTTCCATCGTCATGAGTTCATGTAATGATTGTGGTTTGTTATTTAGTCCCACCTGAGCAGCCGACACTGACAGTAACTGAGACCGGATCTAATTGGCTTGAAATCCATTGGACCATAGCAGATAACGGAGGCAGTGCCATTCGAGGGTACATACTGGAGTACGTTCTATTTTCCGCTGACTCGCCACCTTGGGTAGAGATAACATTACCCAGAGATAAAACGAGTTATCGAATGATCAATCTCAGCTGTGGAAGACAGTATCATCTCAAAGTTGCTGCCTTCAATGCGGCAGGAGTAGGTCAGCCCAGCTTACTGTTGACCACTCAGACCGAAGGCGGCAGACCCATCAAACCAGGATATTCTGATTTCCTAAGCGGAAATATGAGCAGTGTGACGTTGAATCTGAATGCCTGGAATGCCAACAGCTGCCCCATCACGGGTTTCAATATTGAATACAAAGAAGTTGGGCACTCGGACTGGTTAGTAGGTAAGGTCTTAATACAGCTAAGTTTTGATATAAGTGAAACGAAACGAATTCATAGACAACGCCTCTTCCAATTTCAAAGTAACTGTAATAGTAAGTGTAGCTTTGTGCATTTTCAGTTGGTAAAAACGTGGAAGGAAAGGAAAAATTCGACATCGTTGGATTATGGCCTGGTAGGAAGTACAAAATCCGTGTGGTAGCTGATAACAGTGCTGGTGAAACCGCTGGAGAATACACTTTCACCACGCTACCGAATCTCGGTGGTATGATTTTGTTATTTTAACATGTTTACTCAACACGCATTCGCATTTTATGCCTCTTATGCACTTGTTAAACCCATTTTGCTTTAATATTCTATCGGAGTCCAAAACAACTACGAGAACAACTTGAAATGCACCATAATGGGAAAGAAACTAATGCATCTACCGGTGAAATAATGATTATCTTGTTCGCTCTCACTTTTGGTAAATTGTACCTAGCTGAAGTTTAGAATATTTTCTGTTGCTATTTACAGTTACTCTAAGCCCCACATCAATCAAAATATCTTCGGAAGGGGACTCCTCCTACCTGGAACCAAACATCATTCTTCCTGTAGTCGCCTCCATGTTGACGTTGGTCTCGATCGGTGCTGCGGTCACCATATGTTTCAGAAGAAGTAAATGATATGAATTCTGTAAAAGGCATACCTTAAAATTATGTGTAGTGTTAACTTATCCAAAACTACCTAATGTGATACTTTGAAACCTGAACTATCAGTGACCTCACCAACTATCAAATCTCTCAACGATTTCTGTTACGAATAGTCCTGAAGTTTCCATCGAGAATATTAAATCTGAAAATTTTGTTTTGAATTGTTACGATTTTACACCAGAACGAGAGATGACTGCAAGGAACTGCAGCGGACGGCAGCGCCACCATTCAGAAACGCAAGGAATGGTAACTATGGACAATAAATCAAACTTAGCTCAACGAGAACAGTTTTATGCAGCAATGCACAAAGGAATGGCTACCCCTGTTCACGACCTCCAATGTGAAAATATTCCTGGTGAGTCATACAATAGCTTCCTACTATATAAATATGAGATGTACAATTTATGCAATGAGCCATCTTTGTAAGTCTGTTGAACTGGTGGTTGTATACGGAATTGGAAGACAGTACGTACTTACCTCTGTCCTCTATCTTACCTTAGAAAAAGTCAAATAAATAAGTTGGAATAAAACCTGCTAGGTTTTCGCCGCCTTGACAGGCTCGGAAGCACTAAATTGAAAGAAATCTCACAAAAATAATAATAAAATAAAAGAGTTCCAGTCATACACCATGGCTATAAGACCGAATTTTCAAAGAAATATTCGTGCTGTCGTGTAAAAAAGATGATATAGCAAGGAACCATAACTACCACTTTTCGTGAAGTTATATAATTTTTTATTATTTTTAGCCATTTTTACAGATTTTTGACCCATTACAAGTCAAATTTGACCCACTCTTTTTTGAGAAAAATATTTTTATAATTAAAATATTCCCTCCATCGTGAATCACCATCCCACAAAACGTCTGGTGAATTAATATCGATTTTAGCCATTAATACCAATTGTTGACCCCCACTCTGTATGAAACGTCAGGTGGATTAATATTGATTTTAGCCTTTTTTTACCCCCAGTGGTATTTTTCCGTCTTTACTCACCTTTCCATACCACTTTCGGTGATTTTATAACAATTGTTCGCGATTTTAGCCATTTTTACAGATTTTTGACTCCTAAAAACTCAAATTTGAACACTTCAGAATTTTTGAAAATTGCTGATTTTCGAACTCTTCCTTTTGTTTGGCAATGCGAACGGTTTGGCTATATTTGGAATTTTTATCGTGTACCCAAGGCCAGATATATCGTCTGGAGTGACACAAACAAATATATATATTCAGGGTCGGAGCCCCCAATTTCTCCTTCTTCCAATGGTTGTGGGCGTAAATAATCAGCAACAATCACCTCGATGACGTAATCAATTTTATTTGCAACTGTATTACCGAATCAGGTAGTAATGGAAGACAGTTTGTTTCATCACAATCAGTTAAGAATTTAATAGAGCTTTTTATGTCGAATGGGCATTATGGCGCAACTCCCGCTATGGGCACGCTACTGACTCGCAATAGTTAACAAGTAAGGCTCGAGATAAAACTGCTGGGAACGCTCGGTGCCCCTCAGCATTGGATTATTATTCTGTGAATAATGCACCTATGTATTCGCTCAGCAAAAATTTTTTTTAAGCCCCTCAAAATTTTTTCTTTTCCGTTTCAAGGTGCGTAGATTCCAAAAATGCAATGTCCGTCCGCCTTATCACGTGTACCGGCTTCATTTTCGGTCTAAAAAAGTCGTTCTTTCGCACACATGCTCCATTTGGGCCCTAGTTGTGTCCCGAAACTTTTCAGCCCGATCGGAATATACTAAGGGGTGTCATGAGTGAAAATGTGTATAAAAATAGGTACTTTTTGTGTTTTAGTAACATGTTAGTAAAATGAGCTTTTGAGGTACCGTTTTCCATGTTTTTGGGGACGAGAAGACCGAATATGGTCGATTTTGACCAAGGAGTGGAAAATTGAGGTTTACCAAATGTTCAGCTCCCAAAATTGATTTTTTTATGAGTCAAAAACCTGGGAAATCGTCTGAAATCACCATCAATTTGTAGAATAACACTAAAAAAAGTGTCAACACGTGGATCAAGACGATTAAATGGTACTATAAATGATAAAAGATAATTTGAAAAAAAAGGAGCGTACCTAATTCGTGTTTTAGGGGCCAAAATTGGTGGAAAACATCAGAAATAGCTATTCCAATTAGTTGACATGAAAGAAACAATAAATAAACAGCCAACATTTCTGTAGGTATGTCCAGCAGAATAATAAACCCATGTGACAAGGACCATGAAAAAGCTCCGCTAGAGCTCACTGTCAGTCAAGTTGGTCGTGTGTGTGTGTTTTTACATTTTCCTCGCACTAGTACACCCTAGCACGAGGGAATTTATTCGAGCCTGCTCCCCTAGAGATTACAGGCTTTCAACAATACATTTTGTACAAAATCAATAGCATTATAGCATAAATCAACATCATTATTTTCTTTATTATTGTTATCAGATGCACACTTGTCCGTCACTCGAATCTTGACGATATAAACAGTTACACAACGTGGAACCTAATCACTTCACAGTAACTCCAGATCCATGGAGTTTAAAAATATTGTGATGTCTTGGAAATGTTCTAATATGAGATCCTTCATGGGCATCGGCCACATACCACTCTGTAGAATACATCGCCTTTCAATACGAGCACGCTGCTGCCCGAAATGTCCACAACGAAACAGTAGGTGCTCCCAGTCCTGCACCTCCGCCGAGCATGTACACGAGGCGCCCTCGCTGAGGTTAAATCGGTGGAGAAACTCGCGAACCCTTCCACGTCCAGTTAACAACAGAGTTAACCTCCAAGACAAGGGAAGGTCAACCCGGAGCCCCGGTGTGTGTGTGTGTGTGTGTGCGTACGTGCGTGCGTGCGTGCGTGTGTGTGTGTCACTGCAGACGACATCTGACCTTGGGTATGTGATATAAACTCCAAATTTCGCCAAAATAATTATCGTATTGCCTACAAAAAGATGAGTTCGAAGATGAGCAATTTTCAGAAATTCTAAGAGGGTCAAATTTGAGTGTTTAGGGGACCAAATCGGTAAAAACGGTTGAAATTTATAACAGTAATTGATATAAAATCACTGAAAGTGGTATGGAAGGGTGAGCAAAGACCGAAAAATAATATCTCAGTTGTTTTTCAAACAGAATAGGGGTCAAATAGGGATTTTTGGGGGGTGAAAATTGGTATTAAGGGATAATAAAATCAATATTAATAATTCAGATGACGTTGATTGGCGTGGATATGGCGATTCACGAGAGAAAGAGGGACTAATTCGATTAAAAAAACGCTGCAAAGTCACATGGGTTTTGTAGTGAATAAGGATGAACAGACGAGGCCGAAAGTTAGCTTGAGAATGGTTGCTTTATTCGTGGCCCCTTGGCTCTTTATAGTCCCCTGACATGATCAGAGGGGGGTCGGGGGGTCCCCACTCTGAGGTACGTCATGTTAGTACATCACATAGGTTGTGGAGGAGCAGCCGATCACAACACCGCTCCCCCCAGAATTTAAGTAACGCATGTTTTAAATTATTTGTGCCGTGCTGGTTCGGTGGCGTCCGTGGGAGGCTGTGTGTGTTGGTCGTGGGGCTGTCCGGGTGGATGCGAGTGTCGATGTCGTGGGGCGGAGCGTCGTGGGCGTTTAGCGGCGGGTGCGCCGGTGCTGGTGCTATGGGTTGCGGCGGTGGTGGTTGCGGGGCGTGCTGTAGCGGGGTGACGTGCGTGGGAGGCCGTGCGGCGATAGCGGCGGTGCCGGCTATGGCGACGTCGGCCTTGCCGTAGGCGTGGCTGCGGGTGACGTGCCGAGGGTGTCTGTTCGCGTGCCGTGCTCCGTTGTTGTGAGGAGGGCCCGTGCCGGTCGCGTTGTGGAGGTGGATCGCGTAGTGGTGGCGGGCGAGGCTCGGGCTCCGTGCGTGGGTGGCGGCGGCTGTTTGTGTGTCGGTGGGGCCCGTGGTGTGCGTAGGAGAGGGGGCCGGCTTGCACCGGTCGATGGACACTGACGGCGTACGGCGGTCGTCCGTGAGTTATGTGATTGTTTTGCCGTCATTGGTGAGGATTTGATGTGGGCCGGTGTAGGGTGGCTCTAGTTTCCCCCGTGGTGTGTCGACGCATACGTATACATGGGTCGCTGTGCGCAAGGTAGTTGGCATGTACGACTGAGTGTAGTGGCGGTAAGATTCGTTCGTGCGGATGGGTACGGTTGTCCGTGGCGGCTGAGCGAACAAATCCCCTGGGAGGCGAGGTGTGGCCGAAAAGAGGCGTTGAGCCGGCAAATAGCCGTCGGGGCCCGGGCGGTTTCATAGGCCGAGGAGGAGGCCGCTGAGTTGAGTGGCCCAAGTGCGGGACGTGGCGGTAGCGATTATTGCGTCCTTAAGGACGCGGTGTAGTCGCTCGACGAGGCCGTTCGCTTGTGGGTGGTATGTGTTCGTGTGATGAACCTCCGTGCCCATGGACGTGCAGTATTTGTGAAAGTCGGCGGAGGTAAACTGTGTGCCCTGGTCGGTGGTTATGTGTGCAGGGGAGCCGTAGCGTGCGATCCAGTGTGTGTGTAGGGCCGTGATTACTGCGTCGGCGGAAATGGTCGATAGAGGGGCACATTCAAACCAGCCGGTGGCGCGGTCGATCATCGACAATATATATTTTTTCGTTGCCGACGGTGGTAGTGGGCCGAAGAGGTCTATGTGGACGTGTTCGAGTGGCGCTGCGTCGGGGAATTCGCCGAGGGTGGCCCTGATGTGGCGCGTTGTTTTTGCGCGGTTGCAGCTCGGGCAGGCGCGCGTGAATAGTCGGATTGATGACGTCATGTTTGGCCAGTAGTATCGGGCTCGAATGAGGGCGGTCGTGGCTTTTATCCCTGGGTGCGTCATCCCGTGTAAGTGCCGGAAAACGGCAAGGCGGGGCGTGGCGCGACGTCGGTGTCGTCACACATGATGTCATGGCCTTGTATCCGGTGTGCCGTGAGGGTCATGTTGGTGAGGTGGTAATCGGCGGCCTGTGCGTCGGCGAGTTGTTGGATCGTGAAAGGGGTGCGATGGTCCGCGACCGCGTGGGTAGCGGGTGTGTTAGCCGTCGGTGGTAGGCGAGAGAGATAGTCGGCGACGATGTTCGTTGGGCCCTCGGCGTACCGGATGTCCGTAGTAAATTCGGAGATGAATCTGAGGTGCCGAAGTCTCATTGGCGGGGCCGTATTGGATTGAGTCGCAAGAGAGGTCGTTAGGGGCTTGTGGTCCGTGTAGACGGTCAGTGGGCGCCCTTCGATCTGTTGGCGAAAATGCACTATGGCGAGGTATATAGCCAATAGTTCGCGGTCAAATGCGCTGTAATTACGTTGAGCCGGGTTGAGCGTGCGTGAGAAAAAACCCAGCGGGCGTAGGTGCGATTTGTCGATGAAGTGCAGCGCTGCGCCGACGGCGAAATCCGACGAGTCCGTATGCAGGACGAGTGGTTCGGTCGGAGCCGGATGGGCGAGTGTGACGGAGCTTTCGAGTAAGCGCTTTGCGCGGTCGAAAGCGTCAGCTGCGTCGGTGGTCCACGTGACCGTGTGGTTGTCTTTTTTCCTTGCATCGGGTGGTATCATTTCCACTAGGGGGCGAAGGGTAGATGCGGCTCGTGGTAAGGCTCGGTGATAGAAGTTAATCAGGCCGAGGAACGTTCGAAGCTCGTGGACGGTGTTGGGTCGAGGAAATTTCTTGATGAGGGCCGTGCGTTCAGGTAGGGGTGTGATCCCGTCGGCTGAGACGTTATGGCCGAGATATTTGACTGACGGTCGGGCGAGCTGGCATATGGCAGTGTTGATTTGTAGTCCGTATTTGGCGAGGGTCTCGTGGAGCGTGCGTACGTGTGTGTAGTGTTCAGACGGGGTCACCGAGGCGACAAGTATGTCGTCAAGGTAACAGTACACGAAAGGTAGGTTGCGTAGGACGTGGTCCATGTAGCGTTGCCACGTTTGCGCTGCGTTTCGTAAGCCGAAATTCATTTGTTTGAATTGGTAGGCACCGAAGGGGGTTAGGATCGTCGTTTTCGGTACGTCGTGTTCGCTGATTTTGCAGTGGAAAATGTGCGGGCGAGGTCGAACGTGCTGTACACGGTGGTCCCGTACAGAGCTGTCGTGAAGTCGTGTAGGTGTGGGACGGTGTAGCGATCCGGTATTGTGAGCCGATTCAGTGCCCTGTAGTCCCCAACGGGACGTATATCGCCGTCGGGTTTCGGGACGATGTGTAGCGAGCTTGACCACGGTGCTTCCGAAGGTTCGATGACCCCCACTGCTAGTAGTTCGCCGAAATGGGCCTTTGCTTTCGCGTAAAGGTCCGGTGATAATCAGCGAAGTTTCGCATGACACGGGGGTCCCTTCGTGACAATATGATGTTCCACGGGCGCGTCGCATGATGTGTCGGATTGTTTGTAGCCGTCGAGGAGGGATTGGAAGCGGGGCTCGTTCGTTGTAGTCGTGCAAATTGATTGTCCCGGAGGTACGAGTTCCACTGTTCTGGTAATGTACCGCTCCGTGGCCGTGTTGATGAGTCGGGCGTTGGGTAGGTCGACGAGTAGGCCGTGATACGTAAAAAAGTCGGAGCCGAAGATCGGTGTTGATACGTCGGCGACTGTGAAGGTCCATTCGTACGGGGGAAGATCAGGTAGGTGTTTTGAGGCGGCGTGTGTTCCGTACATCTTGATCTTGGTGCCATTTGCGGCACGTAAAGCGCTTGGACGTGTGGTTCTTCGACGTAGCAGGGTGTTCGGGACGATTGACACGTCGGAGCCGGTATCAACGAGGAAGTGTAGGGCGGTTCGCTTGCATCGAATGAAGAGCCGAGAGGTTGGTGGGTTGCGCACGGCCGTTACGGCTGGTCGGGCCGTGCGTTGTCGTTTTCCGACGGTTTCGCGTGCCAGCTGCAGGGGCTGCGGCATTTCAGTGCTCGGGGGCCCCATGTGCGGTGGTAGAAGCATAGGGTGGTCGTCGGGCGGCGAGTGGTCGGTGTCGGCTGCGTCGGCAGGCGCCGTTGTCGTCTGTTCTGTATCACTTCAACCTCTTCGGTGACGGTAGCCACCCGAGGAGGCGGGGCGAAGGGTATGAGGCGGTCGGCGAGCGCAGCGAGTTTCGTGATATCGGGTTCGTCACGCGCCGCTATGTGTAGGCGAATGCTGTCTGGGAGGGCGCGGAGGAAAAGCTGCCGGACGAGCGAGGTCGGTGTGTCAGCCGGGAGTGCTCGGGTGAGTCGGCGGGCGAGGACTGACGGTAGCTCGTCGTCGGAGGCCGGTTGGAGTAAGGCAGTGAGCCGGGAACCATCGGAAGGTGCGTGTGTAGCTAAAAGGCGAGTTTTCAACGTCTGGTAGCTGTTGGCGTTCGAGGGGTTGAGGTCGGCGCAGAGATCCGCTTGTCGGGGCTCGAGTGGGAGGATTGCCCGGGCGAACTTCGCGTGTGGCATCGTAAGGCCTTCGTGTGCGAGTATGATCTCGAGTTGTGCGAACCAGACGTGCGGAAATGCGGGGTCGAACGGCCGGAGCTTGAGGATCGATGGCGGCGGATTCGCTTCGGGAGTTTTTTGCGGTTTCTGATCCGTCATCGTCTTTTTCTTCGAAGGTGCCAGTCCGTTGAGGTGTCAGCAGGAAGTGTCTGAGGCGCCGGCGTCCGTTTCCTTATATAGGACTCGGATGGTGGGGCGGAGTAGCGGGGGGCGCTGCGATAGCCGTCGAGGCGGGCGTCGAAGTGGGGCGCCGCTGTGTGGCGTCGGTGGGGGCCGCGCGTGGTGGGGCTCGTTGCTGCGGAGGCGGTGCTTCGACGCAGTTGAACGGCGGGCGCTGAGCGGCGTTGTAGACGTCGGTTTGTCACCAGTGTAGTGAATAAGGATGAACAGACGAGGCCGAAAGTTAGCTTGAGAATGGTTGCTTTATTCGTGGCCCCTTGGCTCTTTATAGTCCCCTGACATGATCAGAGGGGGGTCGGGGGGTCCCCACTCTGAGGTACGTTATGTTAGTACATCACATAGGTTGTGGAGGAGCAGCCGATCACAACAGGTTCATTATTGTATTGGACATACGTACAAAAATTTTGGCTGTTCATTTATTGTTTCTTTCATGTAAAATAATTGGAATAGCTATTTCTGATGTTTTCCACCAATTTTGGCCCCTAAAACACGAATTAGGTAGGTACGCTCCTTTTTTTTCAAATTATCTTTGATCATTGATAGTGCCAATTAATCGTTTTGATGCACGTGTTAACACTTTTTCTAGTATTATTATACAAATTGATGGTGATTTCAGACGATTTCCCAGGTTTTTGACTCATAAAAAATCAATTTTGGGAGCTGAACATTTGGTAGAACCTCAATTTTCCACTCTTCGGTCAAAATCGACTTCATATTAGGTCTTCTCGTCCCCAAAGACATAGAAAACGATACCTCAAAAGCTCATGTTACTAACATGTTACTAAAGCACAAAAAGTACCTATTTTTATACACATTTTCACTCATAACACCCCTGGGTATATTCCGATCGGGCTACAAAGTTTCGGGACACAACTAAGGCCCAAATGGAGCATGTGTGCGAAAGAACGACTTTTTTAGACCTAAAATGAAGCCGGTACACGTGATACGGCGGATGGCGGACGGACATTACATTTTTGTAATCTACGCACCTTGAAACGGAAAAGAAAAAATTTTGAGGGGGTTTTATACAAATTTTTTTCTGACCGCATACATAGGTGTATTATTCACGGAATAATAAACCAAAATGTATTCCTCAAAAAAGGCTGGGTCAAATTTGACTTCATAAGCCTCAAAAATCGGTAAAAATGGACGACAAAATGAAAAGTTTTGTAACATTATATCTACGAAAAGTTGTATAGTTTCGGGCTATATCATCTTTTTACACAATACCATGAATAGGTATGTCTTGGAAAATTCGCTTTTATAGCCATGCTGCATGGCTGGAACTTTTTTTTTTTCAAATTGAGGAAGAAGAGATTTATTTTTTGGAGAGTGGTAGGTCTACTCATTTGCGACGCAGGATGTTGGAGAGAGATGAAGAGATAACAAACAAATAAAAAGAAAAAGTAAAATAAGTCCGATTTGTTTCGGTGTATTTTTCATTTAATGACTGTGAAATCGTTTGGCCACCGAAGGAAGAAGAATGAAAACAGAGAGAGTTCATGAAATTCGTCTGGAACATCATTTACAGGAACTTTGTGATATCTTGAACAACACAGAAACAGAAATTGTTGATTTTTTGTGGGGGGAAAAAGATTGACAGTACTAAATAATATCGATCGAGATGAAATCAGTAGTTATCATGAAAAGTATACTTAAAATGTGCGAACAGTTCAAAGGAAAACCCCGGCGAATAAAAAAATAGAATAGAATTTAAAGGTGAAGATCCAATAATTTCAAAAAGTTTGAATGGGAATAGGTAGTTCTTGGTATAACGTAAGCCGAAAAATTAATTAAATTAATAACAAGCTATGCGAATTACTTACACCATTTCAGGGAGAGGCAAATTGTACATCTTAAAAATTTTCGTTCTCCATTAATGAAAATTTAAGGTACCTATTTTCCTTGGTTATGGAGCTTTTTCTCATTATCAGTTTAGTGGTATGGCAGTTAGGTGACTGTTAATCACTTGGCCATCATGCATAGTAATATACTGTGTTTCAAATATTTTCTTGTTTTTTCATTCATATTAATGTTATATTCTTTTACAACAAAATTTTTAATTGTGGCAGTTTCTTATTTTCTCTCTCCTTTCTTTCCTTTTCCCTTTCCTTCTCTTCTTTTTCTTTTTTCGTCACTTTATCTATAAAATTTTTTTCGTACTTCTTAATTTTCCTTTCTTCTCCGTTCGATTTAGTGTTTGTGATTCATGCATTCCTGAATGTGCCCTGGGTCTATAAACCTGTCTATAAATGTCTAAAAATCTATAATTCTATATTAGAATCTAAAATTCTAATTCTTCTTCTATATTAGAATCTTATAGAATTATATATATATATATATATATAATAATTCTATAATCTATATTTCTATCTATAAATTTCTAACCTATCTATAAATGTCTAAAAATCTATAATACTGTCTATAAATTTGGTGGTTGTGGTTCATGCATTCCTGACTGGGCCCTGGGTTTGGGTGCCTTCTGCGCTCATGACGGGTAGTTTTGATCCATCGCTCCTGCAATGTCAATTGGTGCTATCGACTCCTTGAACTCATCAACCTCTTCATCTTCTGGCTTCAGATTGGATGCTCCTGAATTCGTCTCTGTCAATGAACTACTAAAGCATGATACAGAAGCTAATAAAACTTCTTTCCCGATCTTATATTTTAATGCACAAAGCGTAGCATCCTCAAAGCTAGGGATAAAGCGTATATATACTGCCTGCATAAAACCCATGACTCCAAAGTGTATGACATTTTTAAAATTTTGCTAAATAAAGCCAAAGCCGCTATGAGACGGGCTAAACGCATTTACTTTGAGAACCTGTTATCCCCTGACCAGCCTGTTAAGCAGTTGTGGGGTAAGATTAAAAAATCTGGCTTGGGCAAAGAAGCTTAGGAATAGTCCCAATTCCTAAATTTCAAATCTCTGCAAGTGTGGAGACGTTCGACCCATTTGCATTCTGCCCGCCCATTGCCCACTGCAAATAGCCTAATACGTATACAAAATTAATTAAACTACTCAAATACCTGAATTCAAAGTTCAACGCCAGTTGGACCTCCCAAATATTAATTTGATATAATACATTAGGCACGAGTACCAGGTACCTCTGTTGTCACCTCCAAATCCGTATTCTGACGCAACTAAATATGTACCTACGTAGGTAATCCCGTAGAATGGACACTTATGGTTATCTCCAATTAAGACCAAATCTGTAGGAGGTATATATTACGCTTTCTCAATTGATTTATAAACTACCGTAATTCATACCCTCTTGCATCATATAACCTGAGTTGACCAAAGTTCAGTTATAAAGTAATAGCATCGTTATACGGGTGACTCACGGAAGCCAAACGGTGTTTGAATGAACAGTAAATTTCGAAGAGAGAAAAAAAAATTATTCGTGGAAAATCTAAGCTGAAAATATGCCATAGAAGCCGGCATCGAGGGTCGGTTAAGGTCGACCGTCGTTTGGGATACATCATGATTCAAGTCGAATTTTGAAGTCTTCCATCGCTCTCTGCAGCAGTGGGGGTGAATCAACCTGATTTCATGTTTGACTGCCTCTTTCAACAGATTCAAATCCCGTGGCTTGTGGCCGTAAACTGTCGACTTTAAATGACCCCACAGGAAGAAATCGCAAGCAGAAAGATCAGGCGAGTGAGGGGGCCAGGGCACGTCACCAAAGCGAGAGATTAGGCGTCCTGGGAACATGTTATGTAGAGGTAAAAGTAAAGTAAAGTAAACAGCCATTTCAGGCTGGGGCTTTTCGTCCGACTGTCCTGCCAGCATCACAGACGTGATCAGCTGTCCTCCAATGAGAGGATCAGAATTTGACCTTATTATTTCGCTCTTTACTTGGCCACTCATTGCCTCGCCCCCTTGAGTGGAGAGGGGTTCGCCCAACAGCTACATGGACCATACTTGGACGTGTCACCACGTGTCATGGCGGTCACCCATCCAAATACTAACTACGCTTGAGGTTTCTTAACTTCGGTGATCTCACGGGAACCGGTTTATTCCACCTGATAAGGCCGTTGGGCCATGTTACGGGGAACTGTCATCGACGCATTCGCAGTGTGCGCAGTTGCACCGTCCTGCTGAAACCAAGCATTATTGAGAGTTCTTCGTCTTCTGCGCAGTACAGGCTGCAAGAAAGTCTCAATCATTTGGATGTAGCGCTCGGAATTGACAGTTCCTGTAACCCCATTTTCCTCAAAAAAATAAGGGCCGATTACCCCCAATGATGTCATGGCACACCATACCGTTACACGATCGGTATGGTGTGCCGGATCGGTGATACATCAAAGGCCTCTCTGTCTTTGGTGGATGGACCGACAGTTCTGTTTGTTAACTGACCCATTCATGTGAAAATGAGCTCCATCACTCATCAGCACAATAACTTTTGCATTATCATTAAAAATGATTTGCATAGCCACCGCAAAATCTTCATCTGCTGCCTTCAGTTCTTGAGTGAACAACATTTTGTAGGGATGGAAACTCAAATATTTCTGAAGAATTCTTCTTACTCCCTCTCTGCTTATGCGTAGTTCAGCAGCGTGCTTTCTAGCTGATGGGCAGGCCTCCAAATCAACGCTTTCTCACTCCAACAATGTTTTCGGAAGTCCTTACTGTGTTTAGTGGTCCTGGTGGCTTCTTCTTCATTAAACTCCTTGTTGTCTCCAAGTTATTAACCCACCGTAAAATGGTAGTCCTTGAAGGGTAGGCCCCGTGTCGGCCGACGTTGCAGCAGTACCTGCGCAATCGTTAAATTATATTTGAAAAAAATGGATGTCATATCAGGACGATCGGACCTAAAATTCTAAAATTTTGAAGATACTTGGAATAATTTTATCACTGTTTTCTGTAGTCAATACCTACTCTCGTGCTCCCCCCCCCCCCCCAGAAATCCCTAAATTGAGTAGGTACTGGAGCCGGCCAGGCAATTACAGTTTCATCAATATGCAGTGGATTCAAGACTACCATAATTAAATATTTTTTGCTAGGTATTCATTAAGCATAACGTTTGTTCAAGTTACAAAAGTACCTATCAACAAAATCCAAAACACCCATCATTCTTCAAATGAAATAATATCAAGGAACAACCAACTCGATTTCATACAGCCATCCGTGATTATAATCAGATGTTCCTTAGCTGTGAAATTAGGCCGGATTTATACCGTTTCACTCACGATCATGTTGACGAAGCTTTTCGATCCACACGAGCGGCAGGACTTACAATGCTCCGGGTGGTCTCAAAAAATTCCCAAGTTCGAGATCAATTTAAAAACGTTAAAAAAAACCATACCCTTTGTGATGAATTTAAATTTATCATCACGGTGGCGTGAAGGAGTGAATAGATGAGAGCGAGGGAATTTCACCTAGGCGGCGGTAATCCACCGATGTAGGTGAGAGGAAGGAAATTCACCCAGGCGGCGGTAATCCACCGATGTGAGTGAAGGAAGGAATCTCGTCTAGGCGGCGGTAATCCACCGATGTAGGCGAGAAGAAGGAAATTCACCCAGGCGGCGGTAATCCACCGATGTGGGTGAAGGAAGGAAGGTGCTTGTCTAGGCGGCGGATATCCACCGATGTAGACAAGAGGAGAAGGTAGGAGGTGAATTCCCAGAGCGGCGGATACCACCAGGCATCTGGGAGGAGGAAGGTAGAGAGAGAAGAGAGAGCTGGTTAGAGGAAGTGTCGAATGAAGCTAAAGCCCCAGGATCCAGGGTTATATAGGAACTGGAGGCCTCTCCCTCCAACTCCCCTGTTGGGAGTTTTGGGGGGGGCCCAGGTTGTGTCCCCTGGATTCTGTTGCCTGTCTCCCCACTCAGATGTTTATTAGCGGAAGGTAATTTTTACATAGGAATATTGGTGAGAGCTTTAAGGTTGTAGTGGAGTGTTCCCGGGAGGGACTCACGACAGAGGTCCCCCCAGTTCGAACCAATGTTTGAGGTAGCTGAAGGCTCAAGTTGACAGTGGCTGAGGGCTGCGGAAACAAAAAGGGGAAGCTGAAGGCGCAAGGATACAGGAGCTGAAGGCTGAAACAAACAATTGCAGTGCTGAAGGCAGAAGGGTGACCGGAGGTGTCTTAAATCTAGGGTGATATACAAGTAGTAGAATAAGTAGGCATAAGTTGACATAAGTAGACATAAGTAGGGCTAAGTAGACAAAAGTAGACATAAGGTGACATAAGTAGATAAGTAGATGTAAGTAGATGTAAGTAGATGTAAGTAGATGTAAGACATAAGTAGAAGTAAGACATAAGTAGATGTAAGTAGATGTAAGTAGACGAAATTTGATGATGGGAAACATATGTACAAGGAGGGTGTGATGAAAAATTTGATGAAGAGACAATATTTACAAAGGTGATGAGTTCGATGATGATGATAAGAGGGGTGATAGTCAGCTAGATATTTACAGGTGCAAGGTATTTACAAGTAGTATTTACAGGTATGTATAGGTATTTACAGGTATGTACAATTTTTTGGTACGGTTTCAGGGGAGGCAGATCGGAGCGGGGTTGTGAAATCCGCCGTTCCCTGGGTGTGGACAGTGTGCAGTGTAATGTGGTGAGTGTGTAATGATGGTGAGGTGATGGGGTGAGGGAGGCGACTCCCTCTAACAGTCTTCACGTTAGTGAAGACTGACAGAGGGGCCCCTTCACTGCCGGGGCGGTGGTGAAGGGGAAGAGCCGGTGGGAGCCGGTACCCGGGACGTCGCGGAGGTGGGTGGCGACGTTGGGGTCCGGCGGGCGAAATGGAGGTGATGTGTGGCGTGTGTGGTGTAGGGGTGGTCGGGTGAGTGGTGTGGGGCGAAGTGTCTGGGAGGACGGGGGCTGGTTTACATCGGGCGAGGGGTACAGTGTGGGGCTTCCCGTCAATTAACAGGGTAGCCGTGGTGTTTGTGGAGCGGATGACGTGGAAGGGCCCGGCGTAGAGAGGTGAAAATGTTTTGTGGATGCCGGGCTCCTTCAAGTACATGTGAGTGGCTGTGTAAAAACGTGTGGGATAGGTGGTGTCGTTGTGTGGTGTTGTTGTGCGGAGTGGTTCCCTGTTAATTGACGGGGTGGGGTGTGGGGTGAAGATGTCGGCTGGCAAACGTAAAGGGTCACGAAAAGCGTGTTGTGCGGGACTTGTGTTGTCTGAAGGACGGGCGGAAGTGCGGAGGCTAAGTAGAACGTAGGGGAGGGTTTTGGTCCATGAAGGGGAAGTGGCTGATGTGGAGATGGCTTGCTTGAGGACCGAGTGCCACCGCTCTATTTTCCCGTTGGATTGGGGGTGATAGGGAGTGGTGCGGATTTTCTGAATCCCGAGGGAACGGAGGAGGTCGGCAAAGTGGGCTGATTCAAATTGCCTCCCCTGATCGACCGTGAGTGTCCGCGGACAACCGTAGCGGCTGATCCATTGAGTGAGGAAGGCCGCGGTGACGGCGTCCGCGGTAATGTGGGCGAGTGGGATACACTCTACCCAATTTGTCGCACGGTCGATCATGGTGAGGCAATACCTCTTCCCCTCGGAGGGGGGAAGAGGGCCGACCAGATCCATGTGGACGTGTTCCCACGGGAGAGAATCGGGGATAGGTTGAGGAGGTACATGGGGGTGAGCCGAGACCTTGAATTGCTGGCACTTCTGGCACCCCAGAACCCAGGTACGTATATCCGTGTTCATATGGGGCCAGAAGTACCGCGTTTTGATGAGGTCCCGGCTCGCCCGAATGCCGGGATGATGGAGGGAGTGGTAGTGTAGGAACAACTGCCTCCTCAGCTCCGGTGGGACGTACGGGCGCGGTGTGTCGGCCGATACGTCGCACCAGAGGTCTAGGGGAGGCAGCTGTTCCAATTTTGAGGCGGAGATGAGATGGGAAAGAGCGGGATCGGAGGTAGGAGTTTGATGGTTTTTGAGGGTTTGCGGGGAAGGGAAGGGCAGTAGCTCCGCCACCGGCGCAGGGGTGGGGCGGGAGAGGGCGTCGGCAACGCAGTTGTCGGCCCCCGGCAAATAACGAATATCGGACGTGAATTGTCCGATAAATTCGAGTTGCCGGAGGCGACGGGGGGAGGCTGATTTTCGATTTTGGAGGAGGGCGTGGGTGAGGGGCTTGTGGTCGGTTATGACAGAGAACTGCCTGCCCTCCACGAAGTCACGAAAGTGTTTGATGGCTTCGTGGATGGCGAGGAGTTCTCTGTCAAAGGTGGAGTAATTTTTTTGTGTGGGGGACAGAGTTTTGGAGAAAAAGCCGAGAGGTTGGGGGGTGGCGCCGGTGTGTTGGTGGAGTACTGCCCCGATGGCCCAGTCGGACGCATCTGTGGTGATGGAGAGGGGGGCATGGGGATCGGGATGGGCCAATAGAGCGGCGTCAACTAGGTCCTGTTTGCATTGTTGGAAGGCGGTAGTGAGGGCGGGGGTCCATGAAATGGGGCGTTTATCGTTTTTTTTAGCCGGTTGTGGGATAGCGTGTATGAGTGGTTGTTGGTGTTGTGCCGCGTGTTTGATGTGTCTACGGTAAAAGTTCAGCATACCCAGGAAACGGCGGAGTTCTGAGACAGTGTTGGGACGTGGGAAATCGGTGAGGGTGTGAACCTTGTCTGGTAGGGGTTTTATTCCTTCGGACGAAACCTGGTGGCCGAGGCAGCGGACGGAGGGCTGGGCGAGGACGCACTTTGGAGTGTTAATGGTGAGGCCCTCGGCCGCGAAGATGTCAAGTACTTGTGTCAGGTGTGCGAGGTGTTCGGTTGGGTCTCGGGAAGCGATCAGTACGTCGTCCAAAAAACAGAAGACGAAGGGTAGGCCTCGTAGTATGTTGTCCATGTAACGCTGCCATGTTTGGGCAGCGTTACGGAGGCCGAATCCCATTTTGATATACTCGAACAGGCCGAAAGGGGTGATGATAGCTGTTTTAGGAACGTCAGGGGGGTAGATGTGAATGTGATGGAAGGCACGGGAGATGTCGAGTGTAGAAAAGATGGTGGTGTTGTGCAGGTGGGAAGAGAAATCCCTGAGGTGCGGGACGTTGTAAAGGTCTGGGGTTGTACGGGCATTGAGGCGGCGGTAGTCGCCGCATGGGCGGATATCCCCGTTAGGCTTCTGCACAATATGTAGTGGAGAAGCCCACGGGGATTTGGAGGGACGGATAATGCCGTCTTTGATGAGGAGGTCAAAATGTTTGCGGGCCTGTGAGAGTTGGAGGGGGTGGAGGCGTCGGGCTTTCGCGGATATTGGGGGGCCAGAGGTTTCTATGAAGTGTTGGGTCTGTGAGATGTGGGCTGAGGGGCGGCGCTGGGGTTTGTAGTTGAGGAGGAGTTGTTCAAACTTGGAGGGGGGTCGATCCACCGCATGTATGAACCCGGGGATGGGTTTCTGGGTGGAGGGGTCGAGCAGGCGCGCGTTACGGACGTCTACCTGGAGGCCGAAATATGCGAGGAAATCGGCCCCCAGGATAGCTTTCTCTACGTCCGCCACGGTGAATTCCCACTCGTACGCGAGCCCGCTCATATGAATTGATGAGCGGTACGTCCCGTACGAGGGGATGGTAGTACCGTTGGCGGCGTAGAGGAGTTGCCGGTAACAACGCGCCTGTCGCCGGAGTATGTTATTGGGGAAGATAGAGAGCGCCGCCCCTGTGTCAACGAGGAAGGGGACGTGCGTCTTTGAACACTTCAGGAACAGGCGTTGATGAGCTGGGGCGGAGTGAGGTAAAATTGGCGAGGTGTTGGAGTCCGTCGGAGGGGGGGGGCTTGGTTCGTCCGAGGTGATGGGCGGGTGCGATGGTGGTGGTTGGTCCCCCGCGAAGGAGACGCGGGGTGATTTTTTGCCGTTCCGGGGAGGGGGAACGGTAGTGGCGGCGCGAGTGGCGGCCGGAGGGGTGGTCGTCTTGGGGGCGGGGTTGGAGGGGCCGTTCCGTGGTGGGGGAACGGTAGTGGCGGCGCTAGTGGCGGCCGGAGGGTTGGCTGCCCTGGAGGCGGGCTTGGAGGGGCCGTTCCGGGGTGGGGGAACGGTAGCGGCGGCGCTGGTGGCGGCCGGAGGGTTGGCTGCCCTGGAGGCGGGCTTGGAGGGGCCGTTCCGGGGTGGGGGAACGGGAGTGGCGGCGCTGGCGGCGGCCGGAGGGTTGGCTGCCCTGGAGGCGGGCTTGGAGGGGCCGTTCCGGGGTGGGGGAACGGGAGCGGCGGCGCTAGTGGCGGCCGGAAGGTTGGCAGCCCTGGAGGCGGGCTTGGGGGGGCTGACTCGGGGTGGGGGAGCAGTTGATGGAGAGGTGGGGTGTTTAGCGGCGCCGTCAGATGCGGTCGGGAGGTTGGCAGCCGTGGCGGCGGCGTAGGAGGGGTAGCGAGGCGAGGTGGAGGTGGTGTGAATGCGGGCGGGGAGGGGTTGGTGGTGGTCCCCCCCGTGTTGGCGAGGAGGGGGGCCCGCCGGATTTACCGGCGGGCGTCCGCGTTTCCCTGCTTGGAGGAGTAGGAGCAGGGGGGCTGGCATTTGCGGGCCTCCCCACCGAAGTTCACATGGTAGAAACATCGGTGGGGGGGGTCCGCCGGGAGGTAGGTCCTGGTGGGGCGCGTGGAGTTGGAGTGGGGCGCCGTTTTTGGGGACCTCCCCCTCTGTTGCTGGGCGGGGGAGACGGTGCGGCGGTCGGCCGAGCGCTGGCGTCGGTGGTCGGAGGAGGGGGTTGGCCGGCGATCGACGGAGAGGGAGCGGCGCCGGTGGAGGGAGGGGGGCCGGCGGCGCTCTTCAGACGGCGATCGGTCCCTGCGTGGGGTGGGGAAGCGGGGTGCGGCGACCTCCGTGACGCTGGCGGCCGCGGCGAGGTCGTAGACCGTGTCAGCCAGACGGAGTAGCGGCTCGTCCGGTCCGTCGAGGTGGCTGGCGAGCGCCATCTGGATGGGGTGGGGAAGGGCTCGCAGCCAGAACGTCCGAGCGATGTCGGCCGTCACGATGTCGTGTAGCTGATGACGTAGGCGACGGTACAGGTGGGAGGGCTTCAAATCGCCGAGATGTTGGGGCTGGGATAGCGCTGCGATACGTGCGATCTTGGAGGGCTGGTATAAGTTGATGAGGCGGCTGCGGAGGTCGTCGTAGGCGGCCGTGGCGTCGGGGGAGATGTCAGATGTCTGCAGGAGGATCTCATATGGTAACAGGGAGATGATGCGGGAGTAGCGGGTACGCTGGCTGCGGATGTTGGCGGCAGAAAACGCAGCGTCGACCTGGAAGAACCAGAGTGCGGGGTCGTGCGTGTAGAAGGGGGGCAGTGACAGCGGGAATGACGCCGAGGCCGTCGTGACGTCGGCGGCGGCGTGTGCGGCAGCTGCAGCGGCGGCGGTAGCGGCGGCGGCGGATGCGGTGGAGCCGGGTGATGAGAGGCTTGTGAAGGGGTTGTCGGTTGCGTCAGATGTCGCAGCGGTCGGCGGCTGCAGCAGGGACGGCCGGAGGAGCGGCGGTGACGGCGAGTTCGGGTCCATAGTTGAGGTGTCTGGAAACAAAATTCAAATTGGGTGAGGTTTTGAATTTTTAAAATTCGCGATTTGCGGCAGCGGGGGTGGTTGCAGCGGAGCGTTGAGAGTTGTTTGAGCGGATGCGGGTGGGCCAAAATTGCGAATTTAAACTGACTATTTTAAATGTGAATTTAAAATGCGGGACACCGAACTAGACTGGGGGCGACACATGAGGTGGTAAGAAGGGAGGAAGGGTAGAAGGTTGGATGAACGTCGGGTTCACCACTGTGATGAATTTAAATTTATCATCACGGTGGCGTGAAGGAGTGAATAGATGAGAGCGAGGGAATTTCACCTAGGCGGCGGTAATCCACCGATGTAGGTGAGAGGAAGGAAATTCACCCAGGCGGCGGTAATCCACCGATGTGAGTGAAGGAAGGAATCTCGTCTAGGCGGCGGTAATCCACCGATGTAGGCGAGAAGAAGGAAATTCACCCAGGCGGCGGTAATCCACCGATGTGGGTGAAGGAAGGAAGGTGCTTGTCTAGGCGGCGGATATCCACCGATGTAGACAAGAGGAGAAGGTAGGAGGTGAATTCCCAGAGCGGCGGATACCACCAGGCATCTGGGAGGAGGAAGGTAGAGAGAGAAGAGAGAGCTGGTTAGAGGAAGTGTCGAATGAAGCTAAAGCCCCAGGATCCAGGGTTATATAGGAACTGGAGGCCTCTCCCTCCAACTCCCCTGTTGGGAGTTTTGGGGGGGGCCCAGGTTGTGTCCCCTGGATTCTGTTGCCTGTCTCCCCACTCAGATGTTTATTAGCGGAAGGTAATTTTTACATAGGAATATTGGTGAGAGCTTTAAGGTTGTAGTGGAGTGTTCCCGGGAGGGACTCACGACACCCTTCTATGAAAGTTTTCGAGCTATGTTGAAAGTTGTTCGAGCGTTCTTCTGAGACGTAGAATCGCTATTTTTCACCCCTTAGAGATGTCCGACAGTAACGCCGAGCTTCGCGGACCAACTAGACCCCAAATGGGACCCACAAACTAAATTTCATTAATTTTCGTTAGCGGTAGCTAAGAAAGTGCGAAGAACGGTGGACAGACAGAAATTTATGGTTTATTATTTTAATAATGAACCTTTGAAATCGGCATGGAAAAAAAAATAACCCCCTCCCTCCTCCTCACCAATTTTATGGTTTCCGTTTCAAGGTACGTAGAATCTGAAATGGAATTTAAAACAAAAAATTTCAGTCCGTCCGCCGTACTTAGCACTTTCCTCAGGTACCATGAACCGAAATTAATTAAATTTGGTTTTTAGGTCCCATTTGGAATCCAGTTGGTCCGCAAAGCTCGGCGTTACTGTCAGTCATCTCTAAGGGGTGAGCAATAGGGTTTGAAATTTCCCGAACACCGTAGCTTGAAAACTTTCAATAAAAGGGTACCTATGGTATTTTACATTTCTAAATTCTAAATTTTAACGTTTCTAAATTCTAAAAAACTCTATCTTGAGCATTTTTTTGTGACCACCCGGAGCATTGTACGAAGAGCCGTTCGTTTGCACCGAAAAGCTTCGTCAACATGATCGTGAATGAAACTGTATAAGTTTGGCCCAGTTATCCACTGCTAGGGAACACGTTATTATAACCACGCAAGGCTGCATGAAATCGACGTTGGTTGTATCGTGATATTATTTCACTTGAAGAATGACGACGGTTGTTCTGGGTTTTGTTGATAGGTAATTTTTTTAATTTGAACTAACGTTACGCTTCATGAATAATTTGTACCATTTTTTATATCATTTTCCGATTCTTCGTACCTTGAAACGGAAACCATCAAATTTTGAGGGCGTGTTAAAAAAAATGTTTCATGCTATTACAAAGGTTCATAATTGAAAATGATAAACACATGATGATGATTGTGTTTTGGTAGACACAATAAATTATGGTTAGTTGGGTAGAACCGATAGAATTACAAGGCAGGTACCTGTGCTGGTAGGGGGGGGGGGGGGGGGCTCTGGCTCGCCTGGAAAGCCGCCTGCTCCCAGTCCCATAGCTCCTTCCACCCCTATCCCTGCCACCCATCACCTTTCGGAAAAAATTGATGGGGTGTTAGTGGTCAAATTTTAAATTAGAAAAGACCATCGTACCCCCTTGGGATTTCCGGGAAAATGAGCCGAATTTGAACTCTGGTGAACCAAATGTACAAATTTTGAACACCAGCACCAATTTGTGGAAATTCTATGCTGATTCTGAATCCAATGCAATCGGTCCATTATTAACGAACTGAGGGCGAAGATAAATTTGCCCTCGACGGTGTTGCCATCTGTTGGATAGTCTTGCAACTTTTTTCGGGCTATTTCCCCTTAAGAGTAGAGGACATTCCATGTATACCGAGCGCCATTTCTGTAGAAGGAGCGACGACGTGGAACGCCCTAACATTGTCAGTGTGGGTGGCCACTACCTTGGGTGCATTTCGGGGTGCCGTTTAACGCCACTTTTCGTCTGAACAGTAAATTTCACCTTCTACTTCTTCTTGATATTCTCATTCTCCTCACTCATTCGTGCTTTCACTCTTTCCTTTTTCTTATCAACTTTTTGATTCCTTTCCTTCCCTCGCTATACCTTTCGCCCTCTCATTTTCTTTTCCTTTTCATTTTAATTCCCACTTTTGCCCATACAGTTTTTCACCCTCTCTCTTCCTCTTAATCTAGTGATTTGTTTTGGGTTTATTTGAAACTGATTTTTTTTAACTCCATTTTTTATGTTTAAATTATTTTTCTGTCGCTAATATTGCAAGCGAGGTGGGATTTGTAAATCAATGCGCAATAAAAAAATATTAATATGTCGATGGTCATTACCGAGTGGCGAGGGGGGGGGGGGGGTGTAAAAAGTGTCACGGGGCGACGCGAGTGGGGGGCCCAAAGGCCTATTCCCACCCGCCAGTGCATGTGGAGGGCTCAGCGATCAGGAGTAATAGCCTCCCCCAAAAACTCCCTCACCAGGCTATGCGAGGCAATCATTACGGCCTTCTGCATGTCCTGGTAAAGTCCTCCAGGCAACCCAAGGATCCCGGGGTTATTATTATTTACTGTTATTATTATGTCGGTGGTCTTCACCCGTGGGGGGGTAAGAAGTGCCACGGGGCGGCGCGAGAGGGGGCCCCAAAGGCCTATTCCCACCCGCCAGTGCATGTGGAGGGCTCAGCGATCAGGGGTAATAGCCTCCCCCAAAAACTCCCTCACCAGGCTATGCGAGGCAATCATTACGGCCTTCTGCATGTCCTCGTAATGTCCACCGGGCAACCCAAGGATCCCGGGGTTATTATTATTTACTATTATTATTATGTCGGTGGTCTTCACCCGTGGGGGGTAAGAAGTGCCACGGGGCGGCGAGAGAGGGGGCCCCAAAGGCCTATTCCCACCCGCCAGTGCATGTGGAGGGCTCAGCGATCAGGGGTAATAGCCTCCCCCAAAAACTCCCTCACCAGGCTATGCGAGGTAATCATTACGGCCTTCTGCATGTCCTCGTAATGTCCACCGGGCAACCCAAGGATCCCGGGGTTATTATTATTTACTATTATTATTATGTCGGTGGTCTTCACCCGTGGGGGGTAAGAAGTGCCACGGGGCGGCGCGAGAGGGGGCCCCAAAGGCCTATTCCCACCCGCCAGTGCATGTGGAGGGCTCAGCGATCAGGGGTAATAGCCTCCCCCAAAAACTCCCTCACCAGGCTATGCGAGGCAATCATTACGGCCTTCTGCATGTCCTCGTAATGTCCACCGGGCAACCCAAGGATCCCGGGGTTATTATTATTTACTATTATTATTATGTCGGTGGTCTTCACCCGTGGGGGGTAAGAAGTGCCACGGGGCGACGCGAGAGGGGGCCCCAAAGGCCTATTCCCACCCGCCAGTGCATGTGGAGGGCTCAGCGATCAGGGGTAAAAGCCTCCCCCAAAAACTCCCTCACCAGGCTATGCGAGGCAATCATTACGGCCTTCTGCATGTCCTGGTAAAGTCCTCCAGGCAACCCAAGGCTCCTCAAGCTTTGGGTATCATCCCGGTGGCAGACAAGACCATGGGAACGATCCATACCACCTCTTGCTCCCACATCGTGCTTATCTCGTTAGCAAGGGATAAATACTTATTCACCTTTCTCCCTGTGCTTGGCTTCGAGGTACGGAGATATCAGTTAGTTAGTAGGTCGTTCCCTCCACCTTGTGCATGAGGACAATATCAGGCCGGCACGGGGTGATAGGCAGATCAATCGGTAACTCCTATACGTCCTACATCGACTATGCCAAGGCGTTCCACAGTGTGCCTCACTCATGGATATTGAGGGTGCTGGAAATTTGAAAATTTTACAAATACCTTGTTTGCCTTGTCGGCTTATTATTATTATTAAAATTTACTGGGAGAATGTGCCCGTGGAATATGGACAAAAAAGATTGACTGAGACTACATATCCATTGGTAAAAATGAGGAAAAAGATAATATAAATTTTAAAAAATTAATAAATTAATGGAAAATGAATAAATAATGAGGAAAGGCGCAAAATAAATTTAAAATACTGCAATTTAAACTCAACTAAAACATATGAGTTGAAATTTAATTTTTTAAATTTCTTAATGATGTGGCTTGCAACGAGGAAATTTTCTGTATCATCATCATCATCATCAGGATCATTCTGTATCATCTGTATAATTTATTTTCTGTATCTGATGGAATAAAAGCAGATGTTATACAAAAATACCATGCAGGAGTCGTACGAATTTCGCCGGTAAATGGAGGATGCAGCATGTATATGGGAAATTTGGGCAAATGATTTCGGATCGCTCCTAGAAATGAAATAATGAACGCGGGGCGACGAGCGGCAGATCCAACTTTTTTTGGACCGCCCATTTGAAGCACGCTTGCAGTGGACGATAGGAAATCAACAGAATTGGATCTGCCACTCCTTGCCGCACGTTTAGCGCAAACTGCATTGCTGCTCGAACACGCTTGCAGTGGACGACCAGCCTAAAGAAGTTTACACTTCAATTATGCTAATGAATAAATAAATTAAAAATATATTTGCCTCATTTTCTGGTTCGTTTAGAATACCCTGATGACATATCACCCTACGCAACTTTTCACGTCGCAACTCAGCAGGTGAATACTCCCCAGCACATACACAACTTCGTGTACCACGATCAAGCTTTGGCAGCAATGGAGACGATGCCACTTAAAAGCGTAAGTGTAATAATGAGGAATGGACGTGGGTCGGAATTGGCTGGTTTTGTTCTCAGAATCGGTTTCAGATTTTTCTTAATTTCAAGAGAGAGAATTTCAAATTTTTAGCTCGGAAATAAATCCCAGTATTTCGGCGGAAATAAGCTAAAGAGCCTTGTTTTCAGGACGAAAACAAGGCCCGTCTGCGCAGGTAGGGGCAGCCGTGACGTCAGCCTCGACCTGGATCCCCTTCGTACCCTACAAAGTGTCTTCAGCCTACCAACTTACTCTCTGTTTCCGATTATTTTTATCGTTTTTCTTTTTCCAACCCTTATTATTTTAATCTTCATTTTTCAAATTTCCGTTTTAAATTTTTGAACAGTTTGTTGTGTAGTGTTGTGTATGAGAGTGAAAAATGCTGTTTTGCGCAGTTTTTGGGTGCTGCAACCACAACAAGAAGAACGCGGAGTCTTCACCGCGAACCTTTCCGTAGCAAATGGGTAAATTTCTGTGGGAGTAAAGATCCTGTTAATCTTAAATATGCTACGATCTGCAGAGTAGGTATATTTTACTCGGGAGAATCGGCGTGACAGCCTGAAAACCAGGCTTCTCTGTTGTTCGCCGAAGTGTCAAGGAAAACTGAAGCCAGATGGTGTAACATCTTAGAACGGTCCGAAAACCGAGTTAATAAAAACAATATTCAATTCTACATTTCGTTGTTCTGTTTCTTCTCTGAATACCTACTTCATAAGTACAGGCGAACTCCAATTGGACAAAGCCCCTGTCGCTTTGTCTCGAGTTTGGCTCCATGGTATAGTAAATAACAGACCTTTCATTTTGAGGTAGCTATATGTAAATAAGTTGATTTATTCCTATTGTTTCTTACACATAAATTATTTTACTTGTCTTTTTCGAAGTACCTACTTGTAGTAAGATGTATAGTACCAAACTGAGAAAGCTATTTTATTATAACTTCTGCTAAAGGATTACTCGTTTAAAACGTTCCGAGCTTTCCATACTTTCCAGTCTTCTACTAAAGGATTACTATTGTAACTTCTGCTTGTAAGGATTTATTGCAACTTCTGCTTGTAAGGATTTATTGCAACTTCTGCTTTTAAGGATTTATTGTGACTACTTGTAAGGATGTATTGTAACTTCTGCTAAAGGGCGTTCGAGCTTTCCGTACTTTCTTATCTATTACCAATTGTTATGCAGTAGAAAATGAATATTTCTACGGTTGAGAATGCCCACTATAGGTACTTGAGAAGTTGCTATTCATAAAAAAGAATGTACATAAGTACTCATTACTATTAAATACACAGCTACATTATCTTAAACTGGTATTCACAAATACTAATTAGGTTACATTAAATAAATAAACTTCCCCAAGGAACGGGAAATAATAGAAGCATGAATAGCACATGAGCGACGTTGTTCAAAAAGTGAAACTCAAAATTGCGAACCATTGGAAAAAAAGGAAGTTGGACAGGTACTTACACTCATCGTAAAATAAAAGGTAGGCTTTCTTCGTGCAAGTACATATAGGTACATACCAATAAAACCAAGATTAAAATAAAATAGGGATGTACCTATACAACATTAATAATACCCTTACATCTATGTTTGGAATTTAAACTTCATATTACCTCATTCAATACCTAACTTACGAAACAAAACTGTGTATTAATTTGTTGATATACTCATCTAGTAGTTACAAAAAAAAAAAACGCGAAGTCCTTGTCACATGGGTTTATTATTCTACTGGACATACCTACAGAAATGCTGGAAATACATTTTATTGTTTCTTCCATGTGCAACTATTGAAATAGCTATTGTTGACGGTTTCCACCAATTTTGGCCCCCAAAAACACGATATAAGCTCATATTTTTGAAAAATCATCTTTGATCATTGATAGTGCCATTTAATTGTCTTGATTCACCTGTTGAAACTACTTCCAGTGTTATTATAAAAGTTTATGGTGATTTCAGACAATTTGCCAGATTTTTTACTCTAAAAAATGAATTTTGGGAGCTGAACCTTTGTTACAACCTCAATTCTTCAGTCTTTGGTCAAAATGAACTTTATATACGGTCGTCCCACCCTAAAATACATGGAAAATGATACTTCACAAGCTCATGTTCACTAAAACCTTTAAAAAACCCCGAAAACCCCTATTTTTACATCCATTTGTCCCCTGTAACACCCCTGGGTGTATTTTGATCGGGTTGCAGAGCTTCGGAGCACAACTCGGAGCCAAATTTGTTCCCAAATGGGGGCCCAAAACTGTGTGCGGACGAACGACGATTTTAGACCTAATTTTAACGTAAATTTATGGCCGAAAGTTCGTTAGAACGTGAATTTTTCATTCTTTGGTCAAATTTGATTTCACATTCGGTCTCCTTGCCCTAAAAAACATGGAAAACGATACCTCACAAGCTTATGTTACTCATAAGCTTATGTTATTTTTCACCCATAACACCCTTGGATATATTCCGATCGGGCTACAAAGTTTCGGGACACAACTAGGACCCAAATGGAGCCTGTGTGCGAAAGAACGAATTTTTTAGACCGAAATTGAAGTAGATATGCCTGATACGGCGGATAGACATTGCATTGTCGGAATCTACGCACCTTAAAACGTAAAAGAAAAATTTTGAGGGGGTGTTATAAAATATTTTTCTGAGTAAATACATAGGTTTATTATTCACCGAATAATAAACAAAATTAGTAGGTATTATTAAACGTGATAAATTGCTTATTATAAAGTAATAATTGCTGTGAAAATCGTGTATACCTGTTCAATAAAGAAATAGGGAAAAATTAGGCTGGACACTAGGTTTGTATAAGGATTCTGTGATGGATGCGGCGAGACTGACGTCATGACGATCAGTTGATTGGTCGACCCCTGCCATCTCCCTCAAGGTCATCTGCGCGGCGGCCTACCTGTTAGTAGGTATATTCATTCTACCATGAACTGGTACCTATGTGTCCTCCCTCTCTCGGTTCCCACATGCAGGAGTAAGAGGGCAATACATACATACCAGATGACGTCGCTTTTTCCTTCCCCCTTTTCACCAATGGAAATGAATTTCCGTTCATTTCCGATCCATCATACAGCACTTTTGTGGAAAGCTCTTTATTAGATCTACAGTTTTAAATAATAAAAATAATGCACGTCCATTCCTCATTAGTTACTTTTTTCAAATTAGGTATTTATTGATTTATAAACTTTTGAAGCCAGCTACAAACCAGCCATTTACAAACTTGAAGCCTTGATTGATGGCATGAAAGCATAGTATGCCGGGGTTGGAGTGCCCGTGATTCTTCGATTATTGACTTGGGCTTGGATCAAATTTAGCGATTCGAAACTAACGAGTAATCGGAATTTTTTCAGAGTTGATAGGAGCCAGTTGCCAATAACAAAAGTGTTTCATAAGGACGGATTTATCAACTTCCCTCTATTTATAATATAATGAAAACCTTTCTATGTTTCTCAGGGAAATACTCGACATGACGACTACTCTAAACTTCGTGGTAGCTCTAAAAGCAGTAAATGTCTCAGCGCTGGATCCGACTATTCTGGTTCGACAGATCAGTGGTCCGAGCAGGGGATCATGGCGAGGCCTGAGCGAATACAGCTGCACAGTGAGTATTTTACATTTAATTATATTTTGATCAATAATTTCATGCTTTGCATTTGTCTTACTAGGTACCTGTGCTACCCACTGATGTTCTCCCATGACAATTACTACCTAGTCATACTACAGTTCAAGAATATGGTGGTTCGTTAGGAACGCCATCCAATTCTTTAGAGTAGACAATCAAATGGAATTTAGAATTTATTTATTTTCACAGTTTCAGGGCTCAAGGCCGCACTTGGATAGGTACTGTACAGGACAATTACGAATAAAAATTGACGATGGTGCTAAGAGAATTACAATATTTTTTAAACAAACAATAAGGCGAAAACAAGAGGATTAATACAAAACGTTGTTACTTAGTAGGATAGGCACATTGTTTTAAAAAAAAAAGTATCCAAAGTTAGGTCAAATATGAACTTGTCATAGATATGATTAGAAAGAAAGAGATAAAGAGAAAAAAAGAGAAAAAAGGGAAAGAAAGGAAGAGGAGAGTGAAAATTATTTGGCTACTTATTGATCCCTGAGAAACTGACGGACAGCCTTATAGTTCAGGAGCCGAGGCTGAAATCGGTGACCATCGGGTAGAAAAGGTTTGATTTTTTTTTCAAATACATCCTTAAAGGTAAAGTAAAAAAATTGACGTCTGCCACTCCGGAGCCGAGGCTTAAAGAAATTACGTAAATTTAAAATGTCAGAAAATGGCAAATTTTTGACTTACTAGTTGATGGCTTGAACTGAATTTTTCTCGTTCGTTACCCTCTCTGGACTTGAATTTCACTCGTCTGCCTCCCCCACCTCGCTGCCCAAAGTGGGCAGACGAAATTCAAATTTGGCGAATTTGGACCGTTTTTTGTACTCACTAGTTGACGACCAGAAGTTGAAAGAGTAAATTCAACTAGCCATGGACAACAGTAAAACACACGTCTGCCACGCCATGCGCGCTGCTAAAATTTAGCAGACGCCAGTACATTTCGCTAAAAATGCGTACATATTTGACTTATTAGTTGACGTTTAAAACTTGCATCATCTAGTTGTGAATAACTAGTAAGTTGAAAGAAGCACGATCAGCCACACATTACCACGGCCTTAGCTCAGCAGACGGGATAAAAAAATTGCCAATTTTGTGCAAAAATCGGCGTGGACGAGTTGAAACCTGAAAACTAGGTAATTACATTCGTATCATATCCCTAATGACGAAGGTCCACGTCTGCCAAGCTGAAACCGCGGCACAACAACGGCAGACGAAATTTTAAAAAATGTGACAAAAATGCACCAAGATTTGACTATTTAGTTGATGGCTGAAATTTTGTGTGTGCTTTCTTTATGGATATCTCAGCCTAGAAACACACGTCTGCCACTTCGATCTGGTGGCATTTCAAGGGCAGACGTCAAAATGTGCCTTCGATCAGGGCGTATTATCACACCGTAGGACTCAATTTTTGACCGTCCAGTTGATGGCTAATTTTTTGGTACTGAATCCAGAACCAATCTGTGGACATGAAAATGCACGTCTGCCGCAGTCATGTGGCGGCATTTATAGCGCAGACGCTAAAATGGTCTGCAGTTACTACAGGCATTGCCAATATTAGTACTTACGGTTATTTGTTGTGTGGCACCAAGTGGTTTTGGTTAAAATAAATCGGTTCTTTTCTTTTCATCGAGAATTTATTGGAAGAAAAAGCAACAACAGTCGGTAAACGTCGATAGTATTCTTGATAAAATATATTATTTACTATCCAATATATTATTACCATCCGATCACAACCATAACTGCCCTTGTGGTAAAGTGGTAACTTTGTGGTAAAGTAGTAGCATCTAACAGTTCTTAATGTTTTGGTTTATTATTTTCAATACCTAATGAACCTTTAGAATCGGGCATGCAAAAAAAAACCTCCCACTAAAATTTGATGGTTTCCCTTTCAAGGTACGTAGAATCCAAAAATGGAATAAAAAAACGTTGAAAACTATTACTCAACGGTTTATCATTGACCTGTATAGATGCCCTTTCCGCGTAGATCACTGTTTTCTATGGACAATACCTACCCTCGTGATCCCCCCAGCAGAGCCCTAATTTGAATACTGCAGCCGGCCTGTGATTTACAGTTTCATAAAAATGCGCGGGAGTCAACAATTAATTATTTGTTGCTATTCATGAAGCACAACGTTTCTTCAAGTTAGAAAAGTAGCTATCAATTAAACCCAAAAGAGCGATCAGTCTTCAAATGATACAATATCACACAACAACCAACTCGACCTCATACAGCCATCCTTGATTATAATCAGGTATTCCCTACCAATGATATTTGGGCCGGATGTATACCGTTTCAGTCATGATCATTTTGATCATGGTGTTTTAGGGGAGGGTTACATCTTTTTCAATTATTGAAAATAATAAACCAAAAGTACCTATCAACAAAGTCCAGAGTAACGATCGTTCTTCAAATGAAATAATATCTCGGAACTACCAACTCGATTTCATACAGCCATGCGTGATTATAATCAACTGTTCCCTTGATATGTGGGCTAATAGTTTGGGCCAATGTTGTGTAAACACGATGGGTTTGGGCCAAAAAAGCAATGTGTTTGGAACAACGCCAAAGGGTACGTCTGATGCAAAAGTAATGGGTTTGGGCCAACGAAGGAAAGAGCCGAAAGGCATAAGGAAAATGTATAGTAGGTATCTTAATCTGTCAGAATTAGTCGTTGTGGAAGTAAAAATTATACCGGTTACACATGGCGCCGAGGTAACTCGTAATATCCTTGTCCCTTTAATACTACCGCATCCAAAGGTCAGTTTTTGTCAATTTCAAAAATGGTTAAAAATGGCCAGTCACAATAAACTGAATCACTAAATGCGTTATGGAATGGCGATTCGTTGCAGAAAAAGACTGTATCAAACTGTTATGTCAAGTTAGGTACTTAGGTACCATTATATTATATATTTACCAACCAACCGCAAGGAAGGAAACTGGTCCAAACGCATCGGCGCGACAACAACCTTTCAGTTTCAGTTAGCCCAAAATCATTGTCCCCAGTGATATCATTCACGATCATGTTGATGAAGCTTTTCGGAGAAACGAACGACTGGTCGTACAATGCTCGGGGTCGTCGCAAAAAACTCTTTAGTTCGAGATCAAATTAAAAACTTTTTTTTTTAACCATACCCTTCTATCGCAAGTTTTTGAGCTACTGCGGTCGGGAAATGTATACTACCCCTATTGCTCACCCCTTAGAGATGACTGACAGTAACGCCGAGCTTCGAGGACCAACTGGATTCCAAATGGGACCTACAACCAAATTTCATTAATTTTGGTTCGTGGTAACTACGGCGGACAGACAGAATTTTTTTATTGCATTTTCGGATTCTACATACCTACCTCGAATCGGAAACCATCAAATTTTGAGGGGGAATGGTTAACATTTTTATTATTTATGCTCGATTCCAAAGGTTGGTTATTGAAAACAATAAACTAAAATTTCCTTCGATAACTTTTCTTAAATCATCAAGGTTTGCGACCACTATGTTGGCATGAGCACAGTTGAACCATCTATGTGAGCTGGTCGAAAATATATTTATTGATATTTGTCATCAGAATCTAGCTGTCAGAATCTAGTCTGTCATTTCTGTCTGTTTCCTACATTTCTGATAAATAATTTTATTCGTAATGAAGGCACGTCAGATACGAAAACTCTATGATATTTTCAAAATACATTTCTTTGGATTGCAGTACTCATTTTAGTTTCAAATTTTCTAATTGGTGTAGGTGATAATAATAACGTAGGTCATTAATTTTGGTTCATGCTAACTAAGGAAAGTGCGAAGTACGGCGGACGGACAGACTTTTTGTTTTTTGTTCCATTTTCGGATTCTACGTACCTTGAAACGGAAATTATCAAATTTTGAGGGGGGGGGGGGGGGTTAAAATTTTGTTTTTCCTTTTCGATTCCGAAGGTTCATTATTGAAAATAGTAAACTAAAAATTTCTGTTCGTATGCCGTACTTCGCACTTTCTTTTGTTACCATGAACCAAAATAAACGAAATTTGGTTTGTAGGTCCCATTTGGTGTCTAGTTGGTCTGCGAAGCTCGGCGTTACTGTCAGTCATCTCTAAGGGGTGAAAAATAGTGGTTGAAATTTCCCTAACGCCGTTGCTTAAAAACTTTTAGTGGGAGGGTATGCTTTTTATTCAACGTTTTCAAATTGTTCTTGAACTAAAGAATTTTTTGAGACCACCCGGCCCCCCAGATGGGCGACTATCAATTGACCCCCAAAAAAGAGAAAGTGGATCGGTCCTAGGAATGCAGTGTTACGATTGATCCCCGCGTTATCTTTCTCGAGCGTTCGGGAGATTACGATTTTCCCCTGAACCCGCTCACCGTGTTTAGTTGCCACTTGTCGTCTTGTTAGATTAGATCAGCAGGAGTATTAGGACAGACCGCAAGACGAAACCCGCACCTACGAATATGCTGAGTACTTGTACCGTGACTACATTTCAGACGATGCAAGGTTCCCTCCTAAAATATGGGCTTCCAAAACTGATGAACCTAATAGAACAACGAATGCTTGCGAGTCGTACCACCATCATTTAGGACAAAACTTCGTTTCTGCGCACCCTAACATGTCCGTATTCTTTGCAGAACTTCAATCATACAGATTGAAGTTTATGTCAAATTAAATTCCTTGAATGAATTCCACACCCCAAGCTCTCGAACGCGGAAACGTTCACAGTGGTTAACTAAAGTCCTCTCCCGCCCTGACATTTCGACCTATAAAAATACGTGCGCTTGGGGTCTCAGACAAATTCGCCAATATTTTTGACGATAGCAAAAAATGAAATTAGATTTATGATTATGGACTGAAGGTGGAGGTGAACTCTTTTAATATTATTACTTTTAATTAATAAACGTTCTGCAGGCATTCTGTTTCACTTCATCTATTTTCCGAACTCTTGGGTGGCAAACGTAATTTTTTAACCAGGGGCCTGAATCTCTTACAGGTGGCAATCGTAATACTTGTTCCACGTGGCGGTCTAACCGTGGGTGGCAATCGCAGCACTTTCCTGAGGACGGGGGTCAATCGATAATGAACGCCCCAGATAATTATCATTGCTAGGGAATACCTGATTATAATCACGGATGGCTGTATGAAATCGAGTTGGTTGTTCCGGGATATTATTCCATTTGAAGAACGATCGTTACTCTGGATTTTTTTGATAGGTACTTTTTAATTTTAAAGACGTTATGCTTCATGAATAACATCAAATAAAGTTAACGATAGAATTTTTCAATCCACCGCATGAAAATTCATGAAATGTGATTGCCCGACCGGCTCCATTACTCGATTAGGGCTCTGCTGGGGGGATCACGAGGGTAGGTATTGTCCATAGAAAACAGTGATCTACGCGGAAAGGGCATCTATACAGGTCAATGATAAACCGTTGAGTAATAGTTTTCAACGTTTTTTTATTCCATTTTTGGATTCTACGTACCTTGAAAGGGAAACCATCAAATTTTAGTGGGAGGTTTTTTTTTGCATGCCCGATTCTAAAGGTTCATTAGGTATTGAAAATAATAAACCAAAACATTAAGAACTGTTAGATGCTACTACTTTACCACAAAGTTACCACTTTACCACAAGGGCAGTTATGGTTGTGATCGGATGGTAATAATATATTGGATAGTAAATAATATATTTTATCAAGAATACTATCGACGTTTACCGACTGTTGTTGCTTTTTCTTCCAATAAATTCTCGATGAAAAGAAAAGAACCGATTTATTTTAACCAAAACCACTTGGCGCCACACAACAAATAACCGTAAGTACTAATATTGGCAATGCCTGTAGTAACTGCAGACCATTTTAGCGTCTGCGCTATAAATGCCGCCACATGACTGCGGCAGACGTGCATTTTCATGTCCACAGATTGGTTCTGGATTCAGTACCAAAAAATTAGCCATCAACTGGACGGTCAAAAATTGAGTCCTACGGTGTGATAATACGCCCTGATCGAAGGCACATTTTGACGTCTGCCCTTGAAATGCCACCAGATCGAAGTGGCAGACGTGTGTTTCTAGGCTGAGATATCCATAAAGAAAGTACGCACAAAATTTCAGCCATCAACTAAATAGTCAAATCTTGGTGCATTTTTGTCACATTTTTAAAATTTCGTCTGCCGTTGTTGTGCCGCGGTTTCAGCTTGGCAGACGTGGACCTTCGTCATTAGGGATATGATACGAATGTAATTACCTAGTTTTCAGGTTTCAACTCGTCCACGCCGATTTTTGCACAAAATTGGCAATTTTTTTATCCCGTCTGCTGAGCTAAGGCCGTGCTAATGCGTGGCAGATCGTGCTTTTTTCAACTTACTAGTTATTCACAACTAGGTGATGAAAGTTTTAAACGTCAACTAATAATGTACGCATTTTTAGCGAAATGTAATGGCGTCTGCTAAATTTTAGCAGCGCGCATGGCGTGGCAGACGTGTGTTTTACTGTTGTCCATGGCTAGTTGAATTTACTCTTTCAACTTCTGGTCGTCAACTAGTGAGTACAAAAAACGGTCCAAATTCGCCAAATTTGAATTTCGTCTGCCCACTTTGGGCAGCGAGGTGGGGGAGGCAGACGAGTGAAATTCAAGTCCAGAGAGGGTAACGAACGAGAAAAATTCAGTTCAAGCCATCAACTAGTAAGTCAAAAATTTGCCATTTTCTGACATTTTAAATTTACGTAATTTCTTTAAGCCTCGGCTCCGGAGTGGCAGACGTCAATTTTTTTACTTTACCTTTAAGGATATATTTGATAAAAAATATTAAACCTTTTCTACCCGATGGTCACCGATTTCAGCCTCGGATCCTGGACTATTACCGAACGACTCCAGCGAGCCAAGCCCGCGAATCCTGGGAAACATGAGACAGAGATTTTACATTGAAGGTGTAGCGAACACAGCAGTTGTATGCTATTTCTAATAATTTCTGCTGCTGACTGAGTTGATGAATAATATGGATCCATAATTGAAAAACCACAGTCATGCAGCATGGCTATAAGAGCGAATTTTCGAAGAAATAACTGATTTTATGTAAAACTGTTTTATCCCAAGAAATAACCACGTTCCTTCATCTTCAAAGTGCTCCAGTTTGAGAACGGAATGAGATATCGCAATTCTGATTTCACCATCGTGTTCAGCGTACAACAACCTTTAAAATGAGGTGTCACTTGTCAGACTGTTTCATTTTGGGAATTTATGGGTAATTTTTCCCCCCTAAAACTCCCCAAAACTCCCCCTTAGAGTGAACCGATTCTGCCCGTCTACGAACATAGCCTGTCGATTGCCAAGACAGATTTTTCGTGCAAATTTGAACTTTTTATCTCAATTCTGTCGAGAGTTATCGTCTGGAATGACACATACATATATAAATATATAAATATATAAATATATATATATATATACATATAATTTTTGGTGTCTTTCGGCAGTGAATTCAGGATGGTCTGAAACGGATTTTGGTATAAAAATCTTTAGGAAATTCGAATTTTAAAAATTTTGGACCGAGAACAATAGCTTCCTTTTCTTCGAAAATTCGCTAAAAGGGGAATGATTAGAGTTTCCACGAGATATATGATCTTAATTTATCCGGAGTATAAAATGAAAATCATCTCAAATAAAGCTCCATAAACTTTTCTGCATGTAGCAGCAACTTCACTTGACATATTCTCATAAAAAATCACAGCTAGATTTTTGACAGTTTTATTAAATGGAATCGGACAGTTCAAATATATTTTGGCTACATTTCTCATCTCTAAAAGGGTTGGAGAAAATATAATAGCGTGTATCTTAAGGGGATTTAAACGTAAACAATTTCTACGAGACCAATTTGAGACCTTTTCTGGTGTTTCATTGAGAAATTAGGAAGATCCGTCAGTGGACAAGATGAAAACAGCTGAATATCGTCAGTCGGGAGCATGGGCATCCATACAATCCATGACTAATTCATTGAAATGTGATACAATTTCAGATGTATCTGTCATACTGTACAGCTCATACCAATACGAACTAAATCACTCTCGATGAAATCGTGGAAACTGTACCATGAATTAAATTATGCCGCGCTTTTGGTCGGAAAATCATCCATCTCAGCCCACCGTCTGCTGCTGCACTCTGCTGGATAAGCGACAGCCACAGAAGATATGTACACGGGTGTGACGTATCCGAATCTTCCTCGTGTTCCGAGTATTATCACGTGACACGTTGTCTTCTCCGACGGATCTTCCCTTCCTCGAGTTCTGAGCTACGGCCGCTACTTCGTTTCCCACTGGAGAGTCCAGGATTATTAGAACTAGCCTGCATGCTCTTCTGAAACCGAATCCTATTGAACCTACCGACTATCTCCACCACAGTCTTCCCGCCAGGGAATACTGAAGATAGTCCTTCTGGGAGGGCTTCTCTCTAAAATCCTCAAGTGGACATCCATACTTACTCCGCAACTGTTGGCAGTTCTCCATAATTCGCATCAGAACTATACCTTTATATTGCACACTACGGGTATACATCCTCATCAGATTTCGGTGATCAGCACTTCGGAGATTTGACACCGACGGCCCTCTCCAATCCCTTACCGTTTCAAGTAGTACCTTCAGAGTTCTACGAGTTCGTTTTCCCTCAAGTACTATCCGTCTCTGCTAGCCATACCTACTCCAAGAAGTTGATAAGTAGATTGCTTACCCAAAACCGTAATACCTAGGTACCTATCATATTATATTATATGTCCTTAACCCAACATTTCCCCTTCTTAATTGATACTGTATGGCATAGATACCTTCCACTCAATTAAGTACCTACCTAGTGCCTTAGCAAATAGGTACTATTCCGTACCTACATGTATATATTTGCTAGTGCAAATCGCCGGAGCTTAGGTACTTGTTTTGTAAGGACTTACTAATTAATTTGAAATTTTGAAGAAAGAAAGTATACCTAATCGATTCCCTTGAAATGCCTTGTGTAATTTCGTCAAAGTACCCCCTTTGGGTTAGTGGGTTCATCCCCACGTATACATAAAGATTCATATTTAGTGTCGTTTGCATAAAACCCATTTCAGAGAAAAACGGAGATATGGAAAGGTTGCCTATTTCTACTAATACACGAAGACAGCGATAGGTTGGGTAAATCTTTGAATAATTTATCCCTTTCAGTTTTGAAAGAAAATTCCTTTAAGCTTTGAATGAGTAATTCCTTTAAGTTTTTCTCCATTATTGCGTTCATTTCTGTAACAGATTGGTTCCCCCCCCCCCCCCTCTTCAGCACTACCATCCTTTCCCTTTTTTCATCATTCACCATTGGCGCCACCCTTCACCATTCATCTTCACAACCAATCCCAATCGACCACCTTTCACTTTTGGGACTATTTATAAGGTCACCTCTGTTAAGGTGCCTTCAGTTATTGTTTGTTACTTCCGGTGGTTTGATCACCGAAACCGGTATAACAGTGTATTTGTCGTGTATTAGTGGAAATAGACAACCTTCCCATAACTCCATTTTTTTCTTTTAACTCATCCCAATTTAGATTTTCGGCATACTCCAGTAAATCGCTTCTATTAATTTATTTGAAATTACGGGTGGATGTTGTAATAGACTTTAAGTGCAGAGGGTTTTTTTTAAACAATGACTAAGTGATGAAGTGCTATAGCAATATCTATCGTGCTGGACGAGTTGGAAGTGAAGATGGGGCCTGAAGGAACAATATCTAATTTGAGAGGGGGCAACATTAAGTGCAACCTCTTAAGTTGTCGTCATCATAAGCCGAGTTACGATCGCAATCCTCGAGAATGACGATTGTTTCAAAATCAATAACAATAGACTCGAGCAGCCACGAGCAAAGATACGTCAATTCCGCGGTCTGGTGAACGATAAACTGCAGCCAAGAGGCAGGCGCCACCCTTAAACTTGCGTTTCGGGGTGACAAATAGGTGTTCAACTGGGCAATCATCAGAGCGAAGTATAACATCAAATTTCAAACCTACTTTCACGAAAATTGCAACTCCTCCTCCCCCTTTCTTGCCCAGCATAGGTGACTGGTCATGTCTTACGATAGTAGAATAGTAAATAACTGTTGATCTAGTTAGTGTTCTTTCCACCAGATCTACTCATGTTTCTTTAATGCGGATTTCCTTTGTTCCAGTGTATGGTAGCAACTCTGTGAGAGGAGACTCAAGCTCATCCCCGGAGAACTCGCCCGTTCTCGAGAGACGACTTCCCGTACGGCATAAACACAACCCGAGGTATCCATCAGTTTCATTCTAATTGATACAGTCCCAAATATGTTCATGCTTTTTTCTCCATAGACAGTGGAACTTGGTTCATTGCTATTGGACATGAGGAGGTTTTACAATTGAACAAAGACCGAGAGGATAGACCTAATAAAAACCGATCTTTTCTAGCGTTAAGAGGCTGAATTCAAACATTTCCAAGCTAAGTTTAATCGTTGAAATCCAATAGCGGAAAAACAAAAGCTTATTTTTTTTCCTCTCCCTGTTTTGGTTTATTATTCTGTGAATAATACACCTATGTATTCGCTCAGCAAAAAATTTTTATAACACCCCCTCAAACTTTTTTCTTTTCCGTTTCAAGGTGCGTAGATCCCAAAAATGCAATGTCCGTACGCCGTCCGCCGTATCACGTGTACCGGCTTCATTTTCGGTCTAAAAAAGTCGTTCTTTCGCACACATGCTACATTTGGGCCCTAGTTGTGTCCCGAAACTTTTCAGCCCGATCGGAATATACCCAGGGGTGTTATGAGCGAAAATGTGTGTAAAAATAGGTACTTTTTGCGTTTTAGCAACATGTCAGTAACATGAGCTTCTGAGATATCGTTTTCCATGATTTTGGGGACGAGAAGACCGAATATGAAGTCGATTTTGACCAAAGAGTAGAAAATTGAGGTTGTACCAGATGTTCAGCTCCCGAAATTGATTTTTTATGAGTGAAAAACCTGGGAAATTGTCTGAAATCACCATCAGTTTGTATAATAACACTGGAAAAAGTGTCAACACGTGGATCAAGACGATTAAATGGCACTGCCAATGATCAAAGATAGTTAACACACAAAAAAAAGGGAGCGTACCTAATTTGTGTTTTAGGAGCCAAAATTAATGGAAACCATCAGAAATATCCATTTCGATTATTACGCATGAATGAAACAATAAATGAACAGCCAACATTTCTGTAGGTATGTCCAATAGAATAATAAACCCATGTGACAAGGACTTTGCAGCGTTTTTTATCGCAGTGAGCATACTTACCTACCTACTTGAGTTGAGACACTACATTGATTTTGTTGTTTCTTTTCGAGGTAGGAGATTGAAATGGTAGTTGAAGTGAATATTTCAAAAGCTGATGTGATGTTTTTAAGAAATTTTAGAGTTTATTGAGGTCCTTACTCAAACCAGGATACATCTGACTCTATTTTATTCTTGGACCTAATTTGTATAATCCTTGTAACACCTGGAATTGGTTGAACAATCAGTATGCGTAATTTGAATTATACAAGTTTCACTGTTGATATAGACTCTGTTTTCCGTTACTTGTTTAATAAACCCGACTTCAAATGCATAATAAAATATTTTATCGCCGTTGCTGTTAATCAATGGCCACTCTATAGCAGATAATCCTGGTTTTACTTTATGCAACTTACATCATGTGAGGTAGGACGTTGGGGCACCGATTTTCAGCAAAATACTGAATAGCCAACAAAATATTAATAGTTTTTGTTATCCTTTTCCATAACATTCGTTTTCCTGGGATATTCATTTTCTTTTCTAAACTAGACATATAGGTAACCCATATTCTATGAGGCCCGATTTGTAACTCCTTAGAAACTTATGCTTTGATACTCGTTCAACAGCCGCTCAGCCACAAGTTCCCGGTCTGCCCCCACAGTCGATATGCATGATCAGCTCATGATCATCCCGGACATTTTGACTATCAGGAGCAAAGGTAGTTTTTCTTAAGATCTAGTATCAGAATCTTTTTATCAAACCATTCTAACTCTATCATTTTCCACCACTTAACATCCCATGGCCGCGCTCTCACACCTTTCTCACAGAATGAATACACGACTTGTTCAGGGCCGATCTCATGCGGACTGAGGGTAGGTACAATTTGAGAGTTTACTCTTCACCGTGTTGGAAATCCGACTGTACCTACCATTCGCAGGGTTACTGTACCTCACTCAAATTTCACCCAAATTAGATTGGTACCTGTCTACAAAGTCTACCCTCAGAGTAGCCTCATCCCGTATCACGGAAGCCCAACCAAAATACGTTTGTGGCATTCGACTTTCCGCAGTTGAAGTTTCTTTGGTTTCACCTCGTTGAAATGTCCGCCAAATTACTCTAGTACAAGACATCCTCTAGATTCATATTTGAAATAGGGTATGCTCATGGGTGACATAAGTGGTTTACATATTTTTTAAATTAGTTTCAAGGAATTTTGAGACCAACCGCACTCTCCTACGATGAATAGTTTTTTTTTCTACAATTGTAATGATCATGTGAATGATTTCTACAAATAAAATGTTTACCTCCACTGTCCAATGTTTACCTTCCCCACGTTCACGCTCGCCTTCCCCTTGTTCACCCTCACTCCCTTGCATGCGAAGAGGGGAGCATGGCGAGCGGTGGGGGAAAGTCCTGCTTAATGGGGTATAGGAAGGACGGGACAGCGGCGGCCGGCCGGCGTCTGGGGTCCTACCCACGGCGTTTCCTGTACTGTTCCCGCATAGTGTGTGAGAACCTAGAGCGGGTTTAGGAAGTGCTGGGATCCTACCCACGGTGGGTTCTACCCACGGTGTTTCCTGTACTGTTCCCACTTAGTGTGTGAGAACCTTGAGCTGGTTTAGGAAGTGCTGTCCTACCCACGGCGTTTCCTGTACTGTTCCCGCATAGTGTGTGAGAATCTTGAGCAGGTTTAGGAAGTGCTGGGATCCTACCCACGGTGGGTCCTACCCACGGCGTTTCCTGTACTGTTCCCACTTAGTGTGTGAGAACCTTGAGCTGGTTTAGGAAGTACTGTCCTACCCACGGCGTTTCCTGTACTGTTCCCGCATAGTGTGTGAGAACCTTGAGCAGGTTTAGGAAGTGCTGGGATCCTACCCACGGCCGGTCCTACCCACGGCATTTCCTGTACTGTTCCCACTTAGTGTGTGAGAACCTTGAGCTGGTTTAGGAAGTGCTGTCTTACCCACGGCGTTTCCTGTACTGTTCCCACTTAGTGTGTGAGAACCTTGAGCAGGTTTAGGAAGTGCTGGGATCCTACCCACGGTGGGTCCTACCCTCGGCGTTTCCTGTACTGTTCCCACTTAGTGTGTGAGAACCTTGAGCAGGTTTAGGAAGTGCTGGGATCCTACCCACGGTGGGTCCTACCCACGGCGTTTCCTGTACTGTTCCCGCATAGTGTGTGAGAACCTTGAGCTGGTTTAGGAAGTGCTGGGATCTTTCAAAGTCATAGAAAAATAACTAATCATATTTGGGGAGTGGGTCTCAGAATTTTTAAAATGGGACCTTCTTTCATGGAATGAAATAAAATAAATACATATGAGCATAGCCCATTACTCTAGTATTGGCACGATTTTGAGAAAACTACGGAAGTTGACTCCTTGAAAAATACCAAAATTGATCCCGACCCTCATTGGTACGTACCTACCGAACTGGGGTGCATAGGATCGTTGCGGATCAGATGGGCCTTTCACACTGCGAGGTATCACAAGCAAGACTGCAATTTATCAAACTTCGAGAACAGTTTGACTTTGAACTTCGAGTGACAGTAGAGAGGATTGGGCCTTTGGTACCTACCTCGTTCAGATAACTACTTCCGTTCCATTTATCATGAAACCCAAAACATTACCTACTTGTATTTTTAATGCTATAATTCGTATGTATCAAGATGATCGAGAGAACATTTCAACTCATATTGTACTTCAACATCATAAATATGCCAGAGCCTAATTATGGCCGTTATCTAGTAACTGAAAGTAGAGAATGCTGCTTGAAGCAAAGCTCTCGTAGGTGTTCGCCAATCGGACACATTCATATTGCACCCTTTTGGTAAGGAAAAAAAAAGCATGGAAGTTCCCTGTTAGGTATACAACCATCATCGTCATTATCATCTGAGAGGAACTTTTGCCTGTACTCGCATAAACGTGTTTTCCTTAGGGTGGGGGATCTGATTCCTAACTGATGGTTTCATAAAATGTTCTAATCAGCTTATCGGCCGAGCCTATGGCCCATGAATTACACTAGAGTTGCTGAAGTTTAGAGGTGAGCTGATGACCGAGCTGGTAAAGTAAACAGCCATTCCAGGCTGGGGCTTTTTGTCCGACTGCCCTACCAGCGTCGCGGACGTGATCAGCTGTCCTCCAAAGAATTTGGCCTGATCGTTTCGCTGTTTACTTGGCTACGCATTGCCTCGCCTCCTTGAGTGGTGAGGGGTTCGCCCAACACCTACATGGGTCATACTTGGACGTGTCACCACGTGTCATGGTGGTCACCCATCCAAGTACTAACCAACCTCGAGGTTTCTTCGGTGATCTCACGGGAACCGGTTTATTCCACCTGATAAGGCCGTTGGGCAATGACCGAGCTGGTTAGGCGCTTGGTATTAGGGATTGGGACGGTGAGAGAGGTTCATCAATTCAAATCCCCCCGCCTCTCGTCCCAGTCCATGGCGGTGAGGTCCGTGGAGAATGGATAAAATGGCATCTTGTCCAGTGGGGAATGGTCCGAACGAAAATTATGATACTCCTGAGCAGAGGGTCGATCACATCCCCGACGCTCGCGGTGTCAAGCCCCAGTCTAAACAGGCTGTTTACTTTTGCCTCCTCCTCCCTTTTCCACCTACCTACCAGATATTTACTTACAAATCGAGTTGAGACGTTCTCCTTTGTAGTCCTATATTTTCCTTTGTAGTCTTATAACACCTTATCTTTACGCGGTTTTTGTCAACAGGAAAGAAGAGTCGACGAACTTCGGTTACCCGCGAATGCTTGAGCCCCCGACAGGATTTACAGACGGACATGAGATCAGTGAAGCAGAATGCGACATGGAATCAATTCACAGGCTCAAACCTAAGACCAAAGGCTTTAGGAACAAGAGGGACCGCCGCTCTCGGTTCACCATTGCTGTGTGAAATCTAAAAAACATTGTTGTGCCTCCAAATGAATGTTATTTTTGTTAATACCTACCTTTATAGTTGGGGAAAAAAGAAAAAAAAAGAAAAAAAGACAAGAAAAGACAAAAATTAAGATGTATTTCTGTACTGTTTTCCAACCTTTAATATGATTTTTGTATTAAATATAAAAATGAAGATTAAAAATTGTTGTACGACGGATGTTACTCGTTGGTTGACGTTTAGATAGAAATGTCAGCAGTTGCTTGCTCATGTCACTAATAAAAATATTCGTTCTACTTGTACCTATCAACTTCAATATGTGTTCGAGGATAAACTGTATAGTTGACAAGGTACTTACATATCTTCAGTAACTGTCACATGAATGTCAAACTTTCCAATAAATGACTGTTTCAGTGTTTATATGTGCCAATGACTCGTTTTAAATATACCTACTTCCTATTTAAAAATTTCTTGAGTGTGACACTTTGTTGCCATTTCTAACACACGCACACACAAAAAGACATCACGCTCTGATCTTACAGGTAGTTTCACGGTGATTATACCCCGTGACCTAAAATATATTACTATCGTATTTTATTCAACAACAAAATCTTTAAATAAATCCACATTTTTTTGTTTGTATATTTTGGAACAAACTGTGGGACTGGGACATTTAGAAATAAAGACACGCAAAAACGTCTACCTAAGCCTTCCTCGTCACCATTACCTACCTATTGAAAAACATAACTAAGTCATAATTTGGAATTTCGAGGTGTCGTTTCACAATATCCTAAGTTAAACTGCCAGGAAAATTCCCTCTGATAGGTATCAGAAGATGATTCTTGTTTTTATAACTGCACCCTTCCCCCTTTTCACCCACTTCCGTTCATTTCCAACTCATCACGTAGCACCTTTTTGGAAAGCTCTTCATTAGATCTACAATTTTAAATAATAAAAATAATGCACGTCCATTCCTCATTAGTTACGTTTTTCACATTAGGTATTTATTGATTTACAAACTTCTGAAGCCAGCTACAGACCAGTCATTTCCAGCTACAAACCAGCCATTTACAAACTTGAAGCCTCAACTTTTACAATACCGTCCTCCACTGATAACACCCGCGGGCTTGTCAACATACTGTCCAGAGGATTTGGAGGTTGAAATTGTTGGCATGAAAGCATAGTATGCTGGGGTTGGAGTGCCCTTGATTCTTTGATTGCTGACTTGGGGTTGGATCAAACTTTGCTATTCGAAACGAACGAGTAATCGGAATGGGCAATTTTCTTGGGTTACAAATTTTCATTTTTTGGCCAAATTGAAATTGGCCACTTATTGACCGGAAATTCTTGGCAGAAAACGAGTATGAAATTTGAATGTCTGAGTTAGTTACCACAAGAAATGACGTACATGAGGTAAATCACCCAGTAGTTCAACTCAAATCCCACTTGGACCACTATTAGTGCATCACTTTAAACGGTGTACAGCGCAATGGATGAGTGGATGGAACCGTAAATCTATAAATAAATTTAAAAAACACGTCCTGAAAATCAAACCAAGGTTCTAGAAGGTTGCTACGAAGGTTTGCCATTTCTAATGTTGTTGTTGTTGGCAGCATTGAGAACCTTCCAGTCCGATGCTTTGCCCCGCCTCCTTGGGTGAACAGCCAATCAGATGTCACTTGACCTGATGCCTCATTTTTTAGCGCATTTTTGCTTTTGGTCACCCTCTACAAAAACAACGCTTAGGTATTTTTGAAAACGGCCTTCAAATTACCATTTTTCCAAGAGTTCTGTATATAATTTTTTTTTTTTTTTTTGGCAGAAATTCCTCATTGGCGACGAATTTGTAAAAAAGCAGTTTTATCAGTACCTAGTTAATTTCTTTTTGCTGTTTTGGTTTCTGTTCGCGATGTCGAATCCAACCGAAACGGCTCGCCCAACACCTAAAGATCAGATGAACCTCGCCAGAGTAGTAACTTAAGTAGCCGAACTTCAATTAAGTTCCTCACGCCAGGGACCTCAAGCGCGAACTTCATCAGGACGAAGTTTCATTTTGATGAATACAAAAGCACATATATGATGAACCGATATCTGTTTGTTTAGACAGTTTCAAACAAATACTTCAACTTACTGTTTGTGAAATCGCTGAAAAGGACTCTAAAAAACCAGGAAGGTAGGTACCTACCTTCTTACTCTGGAGCTTAACTTATCGTATGATCTGTTGTGGCCCAGTAAATGAGAAGTCAACACCAAATATTATATCTTATTGTTAAACAATTTTATTCAAGTAATGATGCTGCGAAAGACAACAAGAACAAACAAAATAAAATAGGTAGGTTTGAAGGATAAACAAATTATGAATTATCAGATTTGCTTTACAATGAAATATCAAATTTTAGGAGCTCCCGGTAGGTATTACTTTAAATTCATTCAATTATTATAATAATACATTTATGGACAACAATTTGATCCTATAGGTTGAGTAATTTTAGAATTTTATTTACAAACTGTTTCATTTTTCTTTAAAATAGGTAGCAAATTAGTTCATATTGTCCTTTACTTCATATAGGTAGTTCCCTTAGTTTTAGATATTTAAATTTAATATTGTAGACTGATGGTGATAAATGGGGAGTGGAACGGTCCGGCCTCGTTTCTTTTAGACTGGGGTTGACCTGTCCCTCCACGACAGCTTGGTATTGATACCTGTAGGGAAGTAGCAGATTTGGTTCAGTCCAAATTTGCCACGAACAATTTCCGGAAAACAGTGGGATATTCCTCGGAGTTATACTCTGGGCAAAGATTTAGAATTATCACGAAGACAAGTGATCCAAAAACAGTGCAATGGATACCTTGGGGATCAAAATGTGATAGATTTTAATATTTTGATGTAAGAAACGTGGTTTTACGTTTTGAAGGGGCGATTTAGATTTTGCTTTGGAATTCGGGTGGTTACTGACGTCGACGGTGGTGTTGGACTAGATGACGAGTTCAACAATGATTTTTCCCGAGCCGGGGAATAAACTTGAACATTTGGCGTAAGCAATCGGTACCAATGATTGGGCTGATTATCTCCTAGTACACCTGGGGAATGAGCTCGGCATAGTTTTCCGAGATCTAGGTAATTTATCCAGCCGAACCTAAGGATAAAACCTTGGATGACAAGACGAGGATATTAATCAAGCATTTCCAGGCTTCGAAATTGTAGTGATTGGGAGTCGGACAGACGAGTCGATCGCTTGATTGAGAATGGTTATTTATTTGATGGCCCCTGGCTCTTTTATACTCCCCTGACATGATCAGAGGGGGGTAGGGGGGTCCCCACTCTGAGGTACTTCATGTTACAACATTGATCGAGTTGTGGAGGAGCAGCCGATCACAACACTGCTCCCCCCAGAATTTAAGTAATTTACATTATTAAATTGTCGTGCTTGTTTTGGCGGGCGGTGGGGGTTGCGTGTGTTGTTGTAGAGGTGGTCGGTTGGGTCCGATGGGGCTGTCCGAGGGTGGCGAGTGTCGTTGTCGTGGGGCGGTGGTATAGAGCGCGTAGCGTTGGCAGGCGAGGCTCGGGCTCCGGGCGTGGTTCGGTGGGAGCGGCGGTTGCCGTGGGTGCTGTGGTGGCGAATTTATGGCCATCGCTGTGTGGTGGGGGGCGATTTGCGGTGGGTCCCGTGTTGTGCGTAGGTGGTGGTGCCGGCTTGCATCTGTCGATAGACACCGATGGTGTTCGGCGATCGTCCGTGAGGTAAGTGACTGTTTTTCCATCGTTCGTTAGTACTTGATGGGGGCCGGTGTAGGGTGGCTCTAGTTTTCCCCTCGGTGTGTCGACGCGGACGTACACATGTGTCGCTGTGCGCATGGTTGTTGGCATGTAGGACTGTGTGTAGTGGCGGTAAGATTCGTTTGTGCGGAGGGGTACAGTTGTCGGTGGTGGTTGAGTGAACAGATCCCCTGGGAGGCGTGGTGTGGCCGAAAAGAGGCGTTGGGCCGGCGAGTAGCCGTCGGGGCCCGGGCAGTTTCGTAGGCCGAGGAGGAGGCCGCTGAGTTGCGTGGCCCAAGTGCGGGACGTGGCTGTGGCGATGATTGCGTCCTTGAGGACTCGGTGCAGTCGCTCGACTAGGCCGTTCGCTTGTGGGTGGTAGGTGTTTGTGTGATGTACCTCCGTGCCCATGGACGTGCAGTACTTGTGGAATTCGGCGGAGGTGAACTGGGTGCCCTGGTCGGTGGTTATGTGTGCCGGGGAGCCGTAGCGTGCGATCCAATGTGTGTGTAGGGCCGTGATTACTGCGTCGGCAGAAATGGTCGAGAGGGGTGCGCATTCGAACCAGCCAGTGGCGCGGTCGATCATCGACAGTATATATTTCTTTGTTGCCGACGGTGGTAGCGGGCCGAAGAGGTCGATGTGTAAGTGCTCGAGCGGCGCTGCGTCGGGAAATTCGCCGAGGGGAGCCCTGATGTGTCGTGTCGTTTTGGCTCGGTTGCAGCTCGGGCAGGCGCGGGTGAATAGCCGTATCGATGAGGTCATATTCGGCCAGTAGTATCGAGCGCGGATGAGGGCTGTGGTGGCCTTAATCCTCGGGTGTGTCATCCCGTGTATGTGGCGAAAAACTGGGAGGCGTAGCGGCGTGGGGATGTAGGGGCGAGGCGAGGCGTCGGTGTTTTCGCACATGATTTTGTGGCCTTGTATTCGGTGCGCTGTGAGAGCCATGGTGGCGATGTGATCATCGGCGGCCTGTGCGTCGGCGAGTTGTTGGATCGTGAAGGGGGTACCGTGATCCGTGACTGCGTGGGCCGTAGTTGTGTTGGCCGTGGGTGGCAGTCGAGAGAGGTAGTCGGCGACGATGTTCGTTGGGCCCTCGGCGTACCTGATGTCCGTTGTGAATTCGGAAATAAATCGAAGGTGTCGAAGTCTCGTCGGCGGGGCCGTGTTTGACTGAGTCGCTAGGGAGGTCGTTAGGGGCTTATGGTCCGTGTAGACGGTAAGTGGGCGCCCTTCGATTTGTTGGCGAAAATGTAGGATGGCGAGGTATATAGCCAGTAGTTCGCGGTCAAATGCGCTGTAGTTACGTTGAGCCGGGTTGAGGGTGCGTGAGAAGAAACCTAGCAGGCGTAAGTGCGTATTGTCGATGAAATGCAGCGCTGCGCCGACGGCGAAATCCGATGAGTCCGTGTGTAGGACGAGCGGTTGGGTCGGGGCCGGATGGGCGAGTGTGACGGAGGTTTCGAGTAAGCGTTTTGCGCGGTCGAATGCGTCAGCTGCGTCGGTGGTCCACGTGAGCATGCGGTTGTCCTTTTTCTTCACGTCGGGTGGTATCATTTCCACTAGGGGGCGGAGAGTAGGTGCGGCTCGTGGTATCGCTCGGTGATAGAAATTGATGAGGCCGAGGAATGTTCGAAGCTCGTGCACGGTAGTGGGCCGTGGGAATTTCTTAATGAGGTCCGTGCGTTCCGGTAGGGGTGTTATCCCGTCGGCTGAAACGTTGTGGCCGAGAAATTTGACTGAGGGCCGTGCGAGCTGGCATTTGGCTTTATTTATTTGTAGGCCGTATTTAGCGAGGGTCTCGAGGAGCGTGCGTACGTGGGTGTAGTGTTCTGACGGGTCGGCCGAGGCGACCAGTATGTCATCGAGGTAACAATACACGAAGGGCAGGTTGCGTAGGACGTGTCAGGATCGTTGTTTTAGGCACGTCGCGTTTGCTGATCTTGCAGTGGAAGAATGCGCGTGCGAGGTCGAATGTGCTGTACACGGTAGTCCCGTACAGGGCTTTTGTGAAGTCGTGTAGGTGTGGGATGGTGTAGCGATCCGGTATAGTGAGTCGATTCAGCGCTCTGTAGTCACCGATGGGGCGAATGTCACCGTCGGGTTTCGGTACGATGTGGAGCGGGCTGGACCACGGCGCTTCCGAAGGTTCGATGACCCCCGCCGCTAGTAATTCGCCGAAATGGGCCTTCGCTTTCGCGTATAGGTCTGGTGATAATCGGCGAAGTTTCGCATGACACGGGGGTCCCTTCGTGACGATGTGATGTTCGACAGGGGCGTCGCATGGTGTGGCGGAAGGTTTGTAGCTGTCGAGAAGGGCTTGAAACCGGGGCTCGTTCGCTGTCGTCGTGCAGATTGACTGGCTCGGAGGTACTAGGTTTACTGTACCGGTGATGTACCGCTGCGTGGCCGCGTTGATGAGTCGGGCGTTGGGTAGGTCGTGGTACGTCAAAAAATCGGAGCCGAGGATCGGTGTCGATACGTCGGCGACTGTGAAGGTCCACTCGTACGGAGGGAGATCAGGTAGGTGTACTGAGGCGGAGTGTGTTCCGTACATCTTGATCTCGGTGCCGTTTGCGGCACGTAGAGCGCTGGGACGTGTTGTTTTTCGACGGAGCAGGGTGTTCGGGACGATCGAGACGTCGGAGCCGGTATCTACGAGAAACTGTAGGGCGGTTCGTTTGCAGCGTATGAAGAGCCGAGATGTTGGTGGGTTGCGCACGGCCGTTACGGCTGGTCGGGCCGTGCGTTGTCGTTTCCCGATAGTTTCTGGCGCCAGGTGCAGGGGCTGCGGCATTTCTGTGCTCGGGGGCCCCATGTGCGATGGTAGAAACATAGGGTGGTCGTCGGGCGGCGTGTGTTCGTTGTCGGCTGCGTCGGCGAGCGCCGTTGTCGTCTGTTGTGTATCACTTCAACCTCTTTGGAGACGGTAGCCACCCGAGGAGGCGGGGCGAAGGGTAGGAGGCGATCGGCGAGCGCAGCGAGTTTCACGATGTCGGGTTCGTCATGCGCCGCTATGTGTAGACGAATGCTGTCTGGTAGGGCGCGGAGGAAGAGCTGTCGGACAAGTGGTGCCGTAGTGTCAGCCGGTAGTGCTCGGGTGAGTCGGCAAGCGAGGACTGACGGTAGCTCGTCGTCGGAGGCCGTTTGGAGTAGGGCGGTGAGCCGTGAACCATCTGAAGGTGCGTGTGTAGCTAGAAGGCGAGTTTTCAGCGTCTGGTAGCTGCTGGTGTTCGAGGGGTTGATGTCGGCGCAGAGATCCGCTTGTCGAGGTTCGAGTGCGAGGAAGGCTCGGGCGAACTTCGCATGTGGCGTCGTGAGGCCTTCGTGTGCGAATATGATCTCGAGTTGGGCGAACCAGACGTGCGGAAATGCGGGGTCAAACGGCTGGAGCTTGAGAACCGATGGAGCACTCGCTTTGGGAGTCTTTTGCGGTTTCTGCTCGGTCATCTTCGTTTTCTTCTTAGGCGCCAGTCCGTTGAGGTGTCAGCAGGCAGTGTGCTCGGCGCCGGCGTCCGTTTCCTTATATAAGGATCGGAGATGGTGGGGCGAAGTAGCGGGAGGCGCTGCGATAGCCGTCAAAGCGGGCGTCGGAGTGGGGCGCCGCTGTGGCGTCGGTGGGGGCCGCGCGTGGTGGGGCTCGTTGATGCGGAGGCGGGGCTGCGACGCAATCGAACGGCGGGCGCTGGGCGATGTAGTCAACGTCGGATGTCACCAGTGTAGTGATTGGGAGTCGGACAGACGATTCGATCGCTTGATTGAGAATGGTTATTTATTTGATGGCCCCTGGCTCTTTTATACTCCCCTGACATGATCAGAGGGGGGTAGGGGGGTCCCCACTCTGAGGTACTTCATGTTACAACATTGATCGAGTTGTGGAGGAGCAGCCGATCACAACAGAAATATAAATACAGTGAAGCTGAGGAGTACTACTTGTAGGGAAAGCACAAGTACGGGAGCATAAGTAAGGTTGTAGGGGGAGCACAGCTTGTGGGGAATACACGAACTTGTTGTTCATTGTTCATTAGCGTTATCTCAACTAACTTTAATCTCCCTTATCCGACCCTGGTGGGCTATGCGGATGATGTAGCAGTGATGATAAAAGACCATATTTTGGAGGGCCTCCATCGGAAGCTCAACCAATCAATGAGGCTAGTCGTGGCTTGGATGGAGGAGCATGGGTTGCAGCTTGCAGTTCACAAAACCGAAATAGTGCTGCTGACTAAGAGACACCCAACCCAACAACGACACCCACCTTGTAACCCAATTTCAGGTGGAGGACGAAACCATTGACTCATCTCATCCGGGGGGTACCCGGGAGTGACCCTCGACTGCAGGCTGACCTTCTGGGAGCACATCAAGCGAGCAGGAGAAAGGGCAGCGGCGATGACAGCAAACCTGAGCAGGCTAATGGCAAAAGTTGGTGAACCATTGCCCAAGAAAAGGAATATGCTCATGACCATAGCCGAAGCAATCATGTTATATGGAGTGGAGGGTTGGGCTGATGCCTTACAAGTTAAAAAGTACTGAGACCACCTACGGTCAGTGCAGAGAAGAGGAGCCTTGCGAATAGCAAACGCCTATCGTACCGTCTCCTTCCCTGCCGTTGGGGTCATTGTCACCATCCCAATCGACCTTCTAGCAATGGAGAGGAAGCGGATCTACCTCCAGCGATCCACGTGAGAGTCAAAATCAAATAATTCTGATCCATACAGACAGACATTAAAGTACACAATTCATCTTTTTCAAATAAATTTAAATTAGAACCGTGAATCAACCCATTAACAACATCTTTACATCTATCAACATTAATGTTGGTAAACTTGCTTCTTTTGACGTGGTCAGCCTCTTTACCAACATTAATGTTGATAGATGTAAAGATGTTGTTAATGGGTTGATTCACGATTCTAATTTAAATTTGTTTGAAAAAGATGAATTGTGTACTTTAATGTCTGTCTGTATGGATCAGAATTATTTTTTGTTCGATGGGAAATACTATACTCAACCAGGGGTTGCAATGGGATCTCCATTATCTCCATTGCTTGCAGATATTTACATGGATTTTCTTGAAAAACAAATTTTCCGAAAATGTAAATCAGATAGCCTCCTTTATTGGTAAGTATAGATATGTAGACGATATCATCATTCTTTGGAAAGGGACTGAAAGACAACTTGGTTCATATCATACACAAATTAATAACGTAGATCCATTCATTAACTTTACCTTAGAATTCGGATCTAATCGCCTAAATTTTCTTGATCTTTCCATTTCGTTGAATAATGGAAAACATGAGTTTTCCATATACATATAGGAAAGATACTTACAGCGATTATTACCATTCATAGTACTTCAAATCATCCAGTAGTCCACAAACATGCTGCTTTCCATAGTATGATTAACAGAGCTTTATCTATACCAATGAGTGAACAGAATTTAGCTAAAGAAAAGTTAACTATTAAAAGTATAGCGGCGAGTAATGGCTATGGGGGAGATCTCATTGATACAATATGGAATAGGGTTCTTAGAAAAAAGAGTAGGGAAGGAGTTTCAAACCTAGTTAGGGAAGCTACGACTGAGGAAAAAATTTGGATCAGTATACCGTATTACGGAAAAATTTCGGATAAAATTGGTAAAACATTAACTTCTAAAGGGTTCAAAGTAGGATATAAAACTAAACATAATCTCAAATCTTCATTAGGTTCAGTTAAAGATAAAATTAATGTTCAAGATAAAAGTGGTGTTTATAAATTAAAGTGTTCTTGTGGACTTGACTATTGTGGTCAAACTGGTAGGAAGTTTAGAGAAAGAATAAAGGAACATGAAAAAGATTTCAGGGATAATAAGGGTGATTCGGCCTTTGCACGTCACTTGAATGAATCCGGTCATAGCTTCAATTTTGATCTTGCAGACAGACAGTTCATTGAATATCTTCATTTTTGCCCAAAAGGGAGCATGTTGGATGTACTTGAAAAATTCGAAATTATTAAGAGTGATAGGTTGGGTAAATCTTTGAATGATGTAGTTCCTTTAAGTTTTTCTCCATTATTGCATTCAATTCTGTAACAGCTTGGTTCCACCCCTCTTCACCTCCCGATCACCTCATGTTCCTTTCACTTTTTGGCATTCTCTTCCTGGGCCAATCAGAATCGACCCCCTTCCTTTGTTCCCTTCACCATTCTTCTTCACAACCAATCAGATTCGACCACCCTCCCTTTGTTCCCTTCACCATTCTTTTTCACAACCAATCCCAATCGACCACATTTCACTTTGTGACTATATATAAGGTCTCCTCTCCAATATGCCTTCAGTTATTGTGTGCTACTGACGATGGTTTGATCACCGAAACCGGTATAACAGTGTTTTTTGCGTTTTTCGTGTATTAGTGGAAATAGACTATTTTTCAATAACTCCGTTTTTCTTTATCACATTTTACATAAAATCAGTTATTTCTTCGAAAATTCGCTCTTATAGCCATGCTGCATGACTGTGGTTTTTTTTTTTTTAAAGAAAAAGTTAGCTGTTAGCTATTAGCTGACTGCTACAGCTAAAAATATTTTAGCTATTAGCTGACTGCTACAGCTAAAAATATTTAAGCTATTAGCTGCTACCAACTATTAGGAAAGCAAGCTGAGTGTCGTGGTATCCCCCCGGAACCACTCCTCGCAAACTTAAAGATCTCGCAAATAAACTCGCATAAGTGGGGACGAAAGCCGCAGGAGACTCAAAGCCTAACCTGGGTCCCCACCATCCCCTACCAAATAGGGGATGGAGGGAGACGGTTTCCAGGCACATAAATGCTCACCTCCTACGCCTATTTCCTCATTCTACGCTCTCCTCTACTCGCTGACTACTCTCTCTCCTCCTTACCTCGTCTCTCTCTCCTAACCCAAAAGAATCCGTGAATGGTGGTGGTACGCCCATAACCAACGGACACACTTCCTAAAAGATCTCGGGCATGGTGGTGGTCCGCCCATAACCAAACCGAGCACCTTCCAAAAAGATCCTGGGCATGGTGGTGGTCCGCCCATAACCAAACCAGGCAACGACCCTAAAAGAATTATGAATGGTGGTGGTCCGCCCATAACCAACTGACACATCCGAAAAGATCCCGGATCATGGTGGTGATTCGCTCATAACCAAATTCCGGGCACATCCTCCCTCACACCCCTCGTGGTGGAGGGAGGATGTCACTTTCTTTGGCTCCCCTCTCGACTACGCCCGCCAACGTCATCACTACCCCCTCTGCGACCCCACTCACCCTTCCACCCTTTTTCGCATGAACAAGGAGGGAGATGAGTGACTGGATGGGAACGTAGAATCAAACACCGCCACCCTTTTTTTCACACGACCGCCCCCTTCTCCATCGGCGAACCCCCCCCCCCCCCTCCCCCATGACTGCCCCTTCCCCCAACCTCAGGGAAGGCCTTATGCCCAACCCCTTCCCCCAACCTCAGGGAAGGCCTTATGCCCAACCCCTCCACCGCTCACCAGTGGAGCGTCACCTTACCCCCCTTCACCAACAAGGTGCGCCTATGTCTCAGCCCTCTCGTCCCCCCCCCCCTCGACGCCTCTGCAACCACGGCGAACGCCACCGCCGCCGCGCCGACCCTCTCGTCCCCCACCCCCTCGACGCCTCTGCGACCACGGCGAACGCCGCCGTGGCCGCACCGACCCTCTCGTCCACCACCCCCTCGACCCCCGACTCACTGGGGGAACCCACCGCTCAACCCCTCCACTCGCTCAGGGGCCCTCTCTTTCCGCCCCACGATTCACTGGGGGCTAATAATAAAGGCTAATTTACACGAGTAGAGTAAACGGTAGAGTAGAGTGGTAGAGTAGAGTGTCCTACTTGCACTCTACTCGTGTAAATGTTTTCAGTAGAGTAGAGTTCACTCTACTGACTAGTAAACGGTAGAGTAGAGTACTCTACCGCTGCGGTAGAGTGACTCTACTCTACCATCTCCCCCACCACCAGAAATTGGACTCCCCTGTTAACTCGACTGCCTACTCTACCAATGTAAACAGTTTTGAGTAGAGTAGAGTAAAATCACAAGAAGAGGAAGATGGAGGAAAGGGGATAAAATGCATGATAAGGTGTGATAAGGTGATAAGGTGTAATTTGTAGTAGATGTTGTGATGATAGGAGGAGCTCCTTTGAGTCGTTTGAGCGTTTGAGTCGTTTCAAGAACAAGAAAAAAAGTCACCCACTCCCTTTTTTTTCTCCTTTCCTCCTCCCTCAACATCTCTTCCAACTCATCCACCAACAAACCCGACACATTCAATAAACTTTTCCTCACTTTTCTAATGTTCCTGTTTCTGTTCGCCATTTTTCCTTTCAAAGACCAGATAACGACAGAATTGAGTTGAAAAAACAACCTCTACTGCAGCTCTCGGCGACTCGCACTCTACTGACGTGTGAACGACCCAAGGTGAGGACGCGGTAGAGTAGAGTAGGCGGTAGAGTAGAGTAGGCGGTAGAGTGGTCGGTAGAGTGGAGAGGACTCTACTCTACCGTTTACTCTACTCGTGTAAATCATACATAACCGCTTCTCCCCCCTCACCAGCCCCCCCTTCACCCGACACACCGAAGGCTTCCACCGCTCGCCTCAACAGCCAGCGTTACCTTCTCCCCCTTCACCGGCCCCCCTTCTCCTCACACAAGGAAGGCCTCCACCGCTCTCCCCTCTTCGCCCGCCGTGCGACCCCTCTGTCACCCGACGTGGGTCCCCTCTTCCCCCCGACTCACTGGGGGGACCCAGCACCTGTAAATAGGTTTGTTCCAGCGCACTAGAGAACGTGAACCAGCTCGGCGCAGTAGCATCGCGCATGCGATTTGTCGTTCCAGCGGGGTTGGGAACACGCTTTGCTTTCTCCGCCATGTGTTCCTGCGCCCTGAGTTCTTGACCTAGTTCACGAACTTCTTGCTCTAATCGAAGGCCAGGGTTGTGAATTGAAACTCAAAAGATAACCTCGCTCAACTTGTTTAACCTCCCAATTTTTCATTTTTCACTTGGTTCTCACGCGAACGTTCTCACTTCTTCTCATCGTCAACAGTCGCTCTTTTTACCGATCTGTTTACCGCCTCTGTTTCTTTCGTTTTCGGTCGTATAGTTAGTGAGTTAGTTATTTAGTTAGTGAGTGAGCGTCCTTCACAATCTCGCCTTAGACGACGATTTTCCGACCGAGGAGGAAACATTGAGGGATGAGACTATCGTTGAAATGGACTTGGATTAAGATGTCGATGATGAGGATGTTGATGCCCCAAACGGCATTGCGTTTCGGAACAATATTTTATCCATTGATATGTTCAACTAGATGATTTATTGTTAATAAAATTTCATTGTAAAAGAATACCTTTCTAATTATGCTCCCCATACCAATTTCTGCAAATTTGCATCCATGAAACTGAGGTAAGTGCATGCAGATTTTGGTCAATTTGCAATGCCAGAAACTCCTTGAACCCGTTATCCTCTTTTGCAACAATTAGAGGGATTATTCAGGGTGGTTTAACAATAGTTAAATTTTCCATGATTCTTAGGATACCTTGATTTCTCCAGTTTACGAATTCCTTGATTTTCCTGGTGTATACGCCCTGCAGTACTGTAGTTGCTTCAAATGGATTTGTATCTCTGTATGTATTTCTACCAACGAGTAACAAGCGGGAACAAAATAATGGAATACACCAAAAATCAACAAAGGAACAGTTTGTAATAAAAACTACCACTTATAAAACAACTTCGAGTACTTGGACAAGATATATTGTAGGATCATCAACAAGGAATAAAATATACCTATAGAAACGTAGCAGTAGTTAATTAACAAAAGTTAATTGCATCTACCTGTATAACCGTGGATGTAGTTAAGTAACACGGAGGAACAAAAGTTAATTAGATCTAGGTACCTATGTGAACAGTAGTAAGCAAGTAACAGGAGTGTGATGAATTTAGAATTTTCATCACGGTGGCGTGGAAGGAAGGTGAGTGAGTGAATTTAGGTAAAGGAGATGAAAGGAGGAAAAGTCGCAGGCGGCTGTAATCAACCGAACATCTACGACTTTGGAGGAGAGAGAGGTGGATGAGGGAATTTTACCTAGGCGGCTGTAGTCAACCGTTCATCTAGGTAAAGGAGAGGAAAGGAGGAAAGGAGAGGTCCCTTGTCTAGGCGGCTGTATTCAACCGATCATCTAGACAAGGAGGAGGAGAGAGGAGGTGAAATTCTCAGGCGGCTGTAGTCAACCGATCATCTGAGAGGGAAGGTAAGAGAGAGAAGAGAGAGCTGGTTAGAGGAAGTGTCGAATGAAGCTTGAGCGCCAGGATCCGGGGTTTTATAGTACTTGGGGGCCTCTCCCTCCAGCTCCTTGCAGGGAGCTGGTAGTGGGGCCCCAGGTTGAGTAACCCTGGGTTCTGTCGCCTGTCCCCACTCATATCTTTATTTACGGAGCTTTAGTTTGGCGTTTGGATATTGGTGAGAACTTAATATGATAGGAGTGTTCCCGGGAGGGACTCACGACAGAGGTCCCCCCAGTTTGAAGCAATATTGGTGCTGAAGGCGCAAGATGACAGGAGCTGAGGGCTACGGCAAACAAGAGGTGGTCGCTGAAGGCGCAAGGTTACAGGAGCTGAGGGCTACGGCAAACAAGAGGTGGAGCTGAGGGCGCAAGGTGACAGGGGCTGAGGGCCGAGGCAAACAAGGGTTGAGCTGAAGGCGGTTCTTAAATCTAGGAGTAGTATGGTACAGGCAGCATAGGCAGTATTTACACGTTACAGTAAGCATAGGAGTAGTGACATAGGATAAGAAACGTAGGTAGATTATAAGTAGGAACAGAAAATAAGTAGGATGAGTCGATGAATATGTACAAGGCTGGTATGACAGGGGCGGTGAGAGTATTTACAGGATGATGGGAGTATTGGTCAGGATTCATAAACATTTGGCATTTATGAAAGTGATCGGCAAGGGCGAGATGACGAGGATTGACAATATTTACAGGACGTACAACAATTACAATATTTACAAGATGTGCAGTGTTTACAATATTCGCAATATTTACAATATTTACAATCTCCGTGCAAATGTGGGGGACAAATTGGAACGGGGTGTTGGAAAACCGCCGATTCCTGGGTGTGTGTTGGGTGTGGTGAGTGACAGTGAGTGTGTGAGTGAGGTGTGCGGGGGTGGTGGGTGCTCGTGGCTCGTGGCGAGGCGGGCACGACGGGGCTCCGAGTTCCGGTACAGTGCGAGTGGATTAAGAGGACACCAGCACTGTTCCGGAATCTCAAGGCCCCACCGTGATTGCTCAGAGCGGGGCGGGGAATTTGGCCGCCGGGACGTGGGGAACGTGGGGACGCTCCCTCCGTCCGTTTCGCCGCCCGGGCCGTTTCGTCCCGGCGGAAGCTATCGTGGATATCCCCGGCGACGGAGGGGGGGGAGGGGGTGTTTGAGGGGGAGAAGTAGACATGGGGGGGTCGAAAATTGAAAATGGTGGGGGCGGTAAAATTGGGGGGGCGGAATTTTCCGGGGGGTTGGTGAATTGAACGGGGGGTGGGGGGTCGAAAATTGAAAACGGTGGGGGCGGTAAAATTGGGGGGGCTGAATTGTCTGGGGGGTTGGTGAATTGAACGGGGGGTGGGGGGTCGAAATTTATTGGGGGAATGATGATGTGAACGGGGGGCGGGGGGGGCATGAGTTCCGCGAGGCGGAACTCGCGAAGGATGGAGGACATTAACGGGTCCGTGGGGGAGTAGGGAGGGTGTACCCCCGTGGCCTGGGCCGTGCGAAATTCGCGCAGGATTTTCCACTGGGGGTACTTCCATCGCCGGGGCCGGGGAGGTAGTCCGGTGATCCGTGGCGGGACGAACGGAAGCGGTGAAGTCGGCCCGGGCGAAGGGGGTAGGGGGGAGAGCGGTTCCGGGACGAAAACGTCCCGGAGAATCGCCGCCATTTCCGGATCCGAATCGAAATCCGGAAACGGCGACGGAGGTGACGGGTGCATCGGGAAGAGGTGCGACATTGCGAACGGACGGCGGGAGACTGATAGTGTTAGTGGGTTGGGTTAGCACAGGTGCGGGTTTACACCTGGCTAATGGGACTGTATGTGGTTTGCCGTCAATTAACAGGGTTGCGGTGGTGTGTGTTGTGCGGATGACTTGAAAGGGCCCGGCATAAAGCGGTTGGAAAGTTTTATGGATGCCGGGCTCTTTCAGGTACATGTGTGTGGTGGTGAAAAAGCGTTTGGGATAAGTGGTGTCGTTTGTCGGTGTTGTTGAGTGTAGCGGTTCCCTGTTAATTGACGGTGTGTGATTTGGGGTGAAAATGTCGGCTGGTAGACGTAGTGGGTCTTTAAAGGCATTTTGTGCGGGGCTGGTTTGGTCTGAAGGACGGGCTGATGTGCGTAGGCTGAGTAAAATGTAGGGAAGGGATTTTGTCCAGGAAGGGGAATTGGTTGATGTAGAAATGGCCTGTTTGAGGACCGAGTGCCACCGCTCTATTTTCCCGTTGGATTGGGGATGGTACGGGGTAGTGTGGATTTTTTGGATGCCGAGGGAACGTAGTAAATCGGAAAAGTGGGCGGATTCAAACTGCCTCCCTTGATCGACCGTGATTGTTCGCGGACAACCGTAACGGCTAACCCATTGAGTGAGGAAAGCCGTCGCGACGGCGTCCGTGGTGATGTGGGCGAGCGGGATGCATTCCACCCAGTTGGTGGCACGGTCGATCATCGTGAGGCAGTATTTCTTCCCCTCGGATGGGGGAAGGGGGCCCACTAAGTCCAGATGTACATGTTCCCACGGGAGGGAGTCGGGAATGGTTTGAGGTGGGACATGGGGGTGGGCCGAGACCTTAAACCGCTGGCACTTCTGGCACCCCAGAACCCAGTTACGAATATCTGTGTTCATGTGGGGCCAGAAGTACCGCGTCTTGATAAGGTCCCGGCTAGCCCGAATGCCAGGATGGTGAAGGGAATGGTAGTGGAGGAACAACTGCCGCCTCTGTCCCGGTGGGACGTAAGGGCGCGGTGAGTCGGCCGTTACGTCGCACCAGAGGTTGAGGGGCGGCAGTTGTTCCAACTTGGAGGCGGAAATGAGGTTGGAGAGGGCTGGATCAGTGGAAGGGTTTTGGTTGTTTTTGAGGGATTGGGGGGAGGGGAACGGCAGCAACTCCGCCACCGGCGCGGGGGTAGGGGTGGGCCGGGAGAGTGCGTCCGCCACGCAGTTGTCAGCCCTGGCAAGTATCGGATATCGGACGTAAATTGTCCGATAAACTCGAGTTGCCGGAGGCGACGCGGGGAGGCGGATTTGCGGTTTTGTAGGAGGGCGTGGGTCAGGGGCTTGTGATCGGTGACGACAGAGAACTGCCTGCCCTCCACGAAGTCACGAAAGTGCTTGATGGCTTCGTGGATGGCGAGGAGTTCTCTGTCGAACGTGGAGTAATTTTTCTGGGTGGGGGACAGTGTTTTAGAAAAGAAGCCTAGGGGTTGGGGGGTGGCGCCGGTGTGCTGATGGAGCACTGCCCCGATGGCCCAGTCGGACGCATCGGTAGTGATGGACAGGGGGGCATGGGGATCGGGATGGGCCAATAGAGCGGCGTCTACTAGGTCCTGTTTGCAAATTTTGAAGGAGGAGATGAGTTGGGGGGTCCAGGTGATGGGACGGTTGTCATTTTTTTTGGAGGGTCGGGGGATGGCGTGTATGAGTGGTTGTTGATGTTGTGCTGCGTGTTTTATGTGTCTGCGGTAAAAGTTTAACATACCCAGGAAGCGGCGGAGTTCCGTCACCGTGCGGGGTTGCGGGAAGTCACTAATGGCGTGGACCTTGTCCGAGAGGGGTTTGATGCCCTCGGACGAAACTTGGTGGCCGAGGCAGCGGACGGAGGGTTGGCCGAGAACGCACTTGTCCGTGTTAACCAGGAGGCCCTCGGTGGAGAAGATGTCGAGGATCTGTTGGAGATGGCTGAGGTGTTCTTCCGGCGTCCTGGAGGCCACCAGGACGTCGTCGAGGAAGCAAAAGACGAACGGTAGGCCTCGCAGGATGCTGTCCATATAGCGCTGCCACGTCTGTGCAGCGTTCCTCAACCCGAAGCCCATTTTCACGTATTCGAATAGTCCGAACGGGGTAATGATGGCGGTTTTTTGGACGTCGGGGGGGTGGATGTTAATGTGGTGGAACGCCCTTGAAATGTCGAGGGTAGAGAAAATAGTAGCACCATGTAGATGTGACGAGAAATCCCGTAGGTGGGGAACGTTGTAAAGATCCGGCGTGGTTTTAGTATTGAGGCGCCGGTAGTCCCCGCAGGGGCGGATATCCCCATTGGGCTTCTGCACGATGTGGAGTGGAGAAGCCCAAGGGGATTTTGAGGGGCGGACGATACCGTCGGCTATGAGCTTGTTAAAGTGTTGTCGGGCTTTTGATAGTTGGAGGGGGTGGAGTCGTCGGGCTTTCGCTGTGATGGGGGGGCCGGCAGTCTCAATGTGATGTTGGACGGTGGAGATGTGGGCAGAGGGGCGGCGCTGGGGGCGGTAGTTGAGGAGGAGGCGTTCAAATTGTGTGGGGGGGTGGTTGATGGCATGTATAAATCCGGGTATGGGTTTATTTGTGGCGGGGTCTATCAGGCGCGCATTCCGGACGTCGACCTGGAGACCGAAATACGCGAGGAAATCGGCCCCCAGGATCGCCTTCTCCACGTCCGCCACGGTAAAGTCCCACTCGTACGCGAGTCCGCTCATGTAGACGGAGGAGCGGTACGTCCCGTACGAGGGGATGGTGGTACCGTTGGCGGCGTAGAGAAGTTGCCGGTAGCAGCGCGCCTGACGACGGAGGATGTTATTGGGGAATATGGACAGCGCCGCCCCCGTGTCCACCAAGAAAGGTACATTCGTTTTCTTGCAGCGCAAGAAAAGTCGCTGGTGGGTAGGCAGGGCGTTTTGCAGGATTGCGGAGGTGGGTATTTGCGCCGGCGTTGGCTGGTCCGCTTCGAAGGAGACGCGGGGTGGTTTCTTGCCGTTCCGGAGGGGGGGAACGGTGGAGTCGGCAGGGGGGCTGATCCTTTTGGTAGGAGGTGGTTTGGTGTTGTTCCGGGGAGGGGGAACGGTAGTGGCGGCGTGAGTGGTGGCCGGAGGGGGTTGTGCCCTGGAGGCGGGCGTGGAGGGGCCGTTCCGTGGTGGGGGAACGGTCGCGGCGGCGTGAGTGGCGGCCGGAAGGTTGTCGGCCCTGGTGGCGGGCGTGGAGGGGCCGTTCCGGGGTGGGGGAACGGTAGCGGCGGCGTGAGTGGCGGCCGGAAGGTTGGTTGCCCTGGTGGCGGGCGGGGAGGTTTCGTTCCGTTGGTGGTGGGGTGAGGGTTTTGGCGGCGCTGCAGGCGCGGCCGGGAGGTTGGCAGCCGTGGCGGCGGCGTAGGAGGGGTAGCGGGGCTTGGTGGTGGTGGTGTGAATGCGGGCGGGGGGGGGGGGGGGGGTTGGTCATGGTCCCCCCCGTGTTGGCGAGGAGGGGGGCCCGCCGGGTTTACCGGCGGGCGTCTGCGTTTCCCTGCTTAGGGGCGAAGGAGCAGGGGGGTTGGCACTTGCGGGCCTCCCCACCGAAGTTGACATGATAGAAACAACGGTGGGGGGGGTCCGCAGGGAGGTAGGTGGTGTTGGTGGGGCGGGTCGAGGTGGAGGGGCGTGCAGCGGCCGGGGACCGTCCTCTGCGTTGGCGAGGAGGGGATGCGTTGCGGCGCTCGGGTGAGTGCTGGCGACGGCGGTCGGCGGAGGAGTCGCGTCGGCGATCCGTCGAAGTGGGTCAACGTCTGTCGAGGGAGGGGGGCCGGCCGCGGTCTCGGGACTTGGTGCGGTCCCGTAGAGGCGGGGGGTGACGCGGCGTACGTACTTCGCTGACGGCGGCCGCTGCGGCCAAGTCGTGAACGGTGTCCGCAAGTCGCAGGAGGGGCTCGTCGGGACCGTCGAGATGGCTGGCCAGGGCCATCTGGATGGGGTGGGGGAGGGCACGCAACCAGAACGTGCGTGCGTTGTCGGCGGTCATAATGCCCTGCAGCTGGTGTCGCAGCCGTCGGTAGAGGTGGGAGGGCTTCTGGTCGCCGAGGTGTTGAGGTTGGGAGAGGGCGGCGACTCGGGCGATTTTTGACGGCTGGTAGGTGTTGATGAGGCGGCTGCGGAGGTCGTCGTACGCAGCGGCGGCGTCGGGGGAGATATCTGAAGTCTGAAGTAGGATCTCGTAGGGTAGCAGCGAAATGATCCGGGAATATCTAGTTTTCTGGCTGCGGATGTTGGCGGCCGAAAACGCAGCGTCCACTTGGAAAAACCATAGCACGGGGTCGTGCGTGTAGAAGGGGGGCAGCGACAGAGGGAACGCAGCGGACGTAGTCATGACGTCGGCGGCGGCCGCGGCCATAGCGGCGGCGGCGGCGGTGGCTGCTGCGGATGCGGAGGAGCCGGGTGGTGAGAGGCTGGTGAAGGGGTTGTCGGCGGCGTCCGTCGTCGCAGCGGTCGGCGGCTGCAGCAGGGACGGCCGGAGGAGCGGCGGCGTCGGTGAGTTCGGGTCCATGTCTGTAACTAAAATTCAAAAATTTGACGTGGTTTTGAATTTTGAAATTCGCAATCGGCGGGAGCGGAGGTGCGTTGAGTTGAGAGTTGAGTGGTGAGGTTTGGGCCAAGAATTGCGAATTTACACGGACTGTTGAAATTTGAATTTAAAATTTGGGACACCGAACTAGACTGGGGCGACACATGAGGTGGGAAAGAAGGAAGAAGGTTGAGTGAACGTCGGGTTCACCACTGTGATGAATTTAGAATTTTCATCACGGTGGCGTGGAAGGAAGGTGAGTGAGTGAATTTAGGTAAAGGAGATGAAAGGAGGAAAAGTCGCAGGCGGCTGTAATCAACCGAACATCTACGACTTTGGAGGAGAGAGAGGTGGATGAGGGAATTTTACCTAGGCGGCTGTAGTCAACCGTTCATCTAGGTAAAGGAGAGGAAAGGAGGAAAGGAGAGGTCCCTTGTCTAGGCGGCTGTATTCAACCGATCATCTAGACAAGGAGGAGGAGAGAGGAGGTGAAATTCTCAGGCGGCTGTAGTCAACCGATCATCTGAGAGGGAAGGTAAGAGAGAGAAGAGAGAGCTGGTTAGAGGAAGTGTCGAATGAAGCTTGAGCGCCAGGATCCGGGGTTTTATAGTACTTGGGGGCCTCTCCCTCCAGCTCCTTGCAGGGAGCTGGTAGTGGGGCCCCAGGTTGAGTAACCCTGGGTTCTGTCGCCTGTCCCCACTCATATCTTTATTTACGGAGCTTTAGTTTGGCGTTTGGATATTGGTGAGAACTTAATATGATAGGAGTGTTCCCGGGAGGGACTCACGACAAGGAGTAAGTAGTAAGTACTAACAGTGAATGTAGTAAACAAAGGATCATAATTGTGATGAATTTAAAATTGGCATCACGGCGGTTATGAGCGAATCACCACCGACGTCTGGGATCTTTTTGGAAGAGGTTTTAGGTGAATTTGCCTAGGCGGTTATGAGCGAATCACCACCGACATCTAGGATCTTTTTAGAGAGGAGGTGTCCAGGCGGTTATGAGCGAATCACCACCGACATCTGGAATCTTTTGAGAGGAGGTAGAGGAGGTTTGCCTAGGCGGTTATGAGCGGATCACCACTGACATCTAGGATCTTTTGGAGAGGAGGTGTCCAGGCGGTTATGAGCGAATCACCACCGACATCTGGAATCTTTTAGAGGAGAGAGAGAGCAAGGTAGGAGGAGAGAAGAGAGAGCTGGTTAGAGGAAGTGTCGAATGAAGCTAAAGTCGCAGGATCCGGGGTTTTATAGGAAAGTGAGTCCTCTCCCTCCAACCCCCTGTTAGGGGTTGATGGTGGGGCTCCAGGTTGTGTACCCTGGGTCCTGTGGCTTGTCTCCCCACTCGTAGTGTTTATTGCCAGAGCTTATCTTTTGCGGTAGAATATTGGTGAGAACTTAAGTTAGCTAGAGGAGTGGTTCCTGGAGGGATTCACGACAATAATCTAACAAGCTAATTTCAGTATAACATTATTCAAAGTCGAACCTCATTTCAGAATATTCTTGAATCTTGAAAAACAAAAAATAGTAATAAAACTAGAATTAATAACTAAAAATTCTATAGTAACTATGGACTTATGATCTGTTTAGGATCTTGAAATTGAAACCCATGGAAGAAGTGGAAAATTCCTCCTTGGTGAAGCCGAAGGCAGAAAACTACAATTACACACACACACGCTTCCGAGCGCTCTCTACCGGTTCGAATCGAATGGAGTTCCAGCGCTCCAGGTCATGAACTGAAAATTCCCTGTACTCATCCCCTCCAGGAGGGTCTAGTGGGAGACCTGGAGCCGAACTTGACCGGACACAAAACGAGCCCGAACACCGCCGAGTCCTCATTTCAAACCAGTGTTGAAGAGAACCAGCGGTGAAGGTTCAATTTTTGCGCTATTTCAGCTTCATCAACAAGTGAAACCGACCCACGGGTAGCGCCTGGAGGTCATAATGAGGTTTTGGTTTATTATTCTGTGAATAATACACCTATGTATTCGCTCAGCTTTCTTTTCCGTTTCAAGGTGCGTAGATTCCAAAAATGCAATCTCCGTCCGCCGTAACACGTGTACCGGCTTCACTTTCGGTCTAAAAAATTCGTGCTTTCGCACACATGCTCCATTTGGGCCCTAGTGGTGTCCCGAAACTTTTCAGCCCGATCGGAATATACCCAGGGGTGTTATGAGTGAAAATGTGTGTAAAAATAGGTACTTTTTGCGTTTTAGCAACATGTTAGTGACAAGAGCTTCTGAGATATCATTTTCCATGTTTTTGGGGACGAGAAGACCGAATATGAAGTCGATTTTGACCTAAGAGTGGAAAATTGAGTTCTACCAAATGTTCAGCTTCCAAAATTGATTTTTTATGAGTGAAAAACCTGGGAAATCGTCTGAAATCACCATCAGTTTGTATAATAACACTGGAAAAAGTGTCAACACGTGGATCAAGACGATTAAATGGCACTACCAATGATCAAACAGTTATTTAGAAAAAAAAGAAAAAAAATGAAAATAAAAAGGTGCGTACCTATCTAATTTGTGTTTCAGGGGCCAAAATTAATGGAAACCATCAGAAATAGCTATTTCGATTATTACGCATAAAAGAAACAAAAATGAACAGCCAACATTTCTGAAGGTATGTCCAACAGAATAATAAACCCATGTGACAAGGACTTTGCAGTTTTTTTTTCTCTCTTTTCTATAGTCAATACGATTTGTTCACCCTGTTGAACCATATTTTTACCCGCTGTTTATGTTGTAGTGTGATAAAAATAAAGTAAGTACCACTAATTTTGGTGACTGTTAACAAAAAATGCGTTTAAAATATATGAATCGAGTACCATAATAATTTCGACTGCGTACTTAAATCGCGTAGGTATACTTAGTTAGGGACCTACAGAAGTGTAACTGCAGTTATTTTCAGCTAAGTACACCCGTCGTATGGGAAGGAGTAGTGATCTGGGCTTTGGTATCTATCGACAAATAATAAACCATTGTGTAATCATTTGGTTTTTTACGGCGTTTTATTAAATATTTTTCCCAATAATTCTTCGAAATTGGTATGCGTTTTTTCTGTGAAATGGGCGAAGAATCATAGTAAACTCACCAGTTTATGAATAATTTTATTTGGTTAGAACAAGTTCAGGCAGAAAACCAGCGATTGTCTATTCAATCAATAACACGGGATCTTCCCCAGGAACATCATAATTCGCACATTATTGCGATAACTTGTACCATTAAAACTATTTAGGTAACTAATTTCTTAGGAAAAAATTGAGGCCCCCTTTTTAGGAAAGATAATAAACGTGCACATTGTTGCTATACCTTATTGATATAATGAGCACCAGGTTGCAAACTATTTACTGAAGAAAAAATGGGACTTTCCCCAGGAACACATACCTACTTCACGCATTATTGCAATACCTTGTACCATTAAAAATTTAGATAACTAATTTCTTAGGAAACAAATGAGGCCCTTTCTAGGAAAGATACTTGAAAATTGTTGTACCCATGTACCTTATTATTATTATGTAACAAACACTAGGTTACCAACTAATTACTGAAGAAACATGGGACACTTCCCAGGAACATTAATTAAACTTGGACATTAGAAGATGCAGGTAGGTATTATGATGTAGTTATATGAAGGAATAGTACAGTAGAAGTAGCTAGGTATATAACTGCTTTGTAAGAACTTGGAAACTATTAAACACATAACTGAAAAAACGTTGTTGATGAATAAAAATTATTACATGACTGGAAAATACACAACAAACGGAGGCTGTTGAGCAAGAACATAAGTATGTCAATTTTTAGAACGTTGTTTGAACGAATAAGTATATCGGGAAATGCATATTTAAATGTATAATCTATCTTGGCGGTTCCCCTATTTATGTTTAGTTAGTCAAACGTCCGTGCGATCGCACTTGTCGTCATGATGCGAGACCATAACGAAACCACCCCTTCTACCTATTCTGTCTTTTAAGGAGCTGAGCAGTTTTGGTTCCACGCAGTACGAATGATTGAGTTGAAGGAGTATATTCTCTGAATAAAAACTAAAAGTGATAGTCAAACAATTTCGTTTATTTACCCTCACCTCTGATATTTGAGTTTTACTATATCAGAAGTGGGATAGTAAAATTCACGCTCATTTATTAGTTTTACAGGAAGTTTTATTCGGTTTTGATTTTTGTTAACTTTTTGAAATCTGTTGTTATTCAGTGTTATTGTTTCAAATTTCATATTCGCGTTATTTTATTTTATTGGAGATTTACTTCCTGAGTGTCGTGCAACGCATATCGTCGTTACGGGTTCCTACTTTTCCCGAGGAAGGATGGCGAGTCGGGAGGACGACTGGACAGTGGAGGACGACGTCCCCCAAGGCGATGTACAGCCACAAGGAGCCGAAGCACCACCCCCAACTCTAGAGGTACCACAAATCAATAATTTACTACAGCATGTAGGGGCCCTGATTGACAAGATTCAGGTCCCACAAGTGCCCGTTTCCATACCCATAAAATTGGCTTTTCCGGAGTTTAACCCCGCAAAATCAGACCCGAAATCATGGATCAAGACTGCACGATTGATAGCGTCACAAAGACCTCACAACGCCTCGGAGCTGGCGATGGCGCTAACCAACAGCTTCCAAGCAACGGCATCAACGTGGTTATCCCATGTTATAGACGAATCGCTGACGTGGGGAACATTCTATGAACTATTCACGGAAAAATATTGCCAAATTGACACGGCAGCGGCGATGATTCACCAGGCCATAACATCACAAGTGAAGGATGGCGATGTTGGAGCAATGGTTTCCGAACAACTTGTTAAGATCAGAAGCGCCTTCGTAGGCAAGACACTTGACGAAGCAGGCCTACTCGTGGTAACAGCGCTTGCAGCTCGCTACGATCCAGAGATTTGCAAATGTCTTTCATCCCGAGTATGAAAATATCGATACAGATCTAACAATGCCCGAAGATCAAGCTAAACTTAAATCCATATTACAAAATTATTCGGAAAACTTCACACGAGGATTACCTAGGCGCCATTTAAATAGCACAGAATTTAAAATTGAATTAATAGATCCAAGAAAAACTGTTTATAGGCGTCCATATCCGCTCCACCCCCGCGACCGTGAGGCCGTACGGAATTATTGTAAGGAATTGTTGGAAGCAGGAATTATTGAACAGTCAAACAGCCCTTATTCTTCACCTGTTTTGCTTGTCCCGAAGAAAAACGGAATAATGAGAATGTGTACAGATTTTCGTGAAGTAAATAGTAATACTGTGCCAGAAAGATTCCCAATCCCGTTAATTAAAGACCAAATAGCCCGATTGGCAGGACAGTCATATTTTACTAGTTTAGACTGTGCATCTGGATTTTATGCAATTAATGTGAATCAGGATACTCGTAAAATCCTAGCGTTCCAAACTCCCGATGGCCACTACCAGTATTGTCGGATGCCATTTGGGGTCCGAAACGCTCCGTGCTGCTATCAGAGAGCAATTACGAATGCGTTGGGAGAATTGACCAATACCTATTGTCTAGCCTATTTAGATGACCTTTTAATCATAGCCAATACCAAACAGGAAGCCCTTATTCGTTTAGAAAATGTACTGAAAGTCCTATCAGATGCTGGTTTCTCTCTCAACCCGGACAAATGTTCGTTTGTTAAAAATTCAGTTGTTTATTTAGGATACGAAGTTAAAAATGGCGAAATCCGCCCACATAATGATAGGATTAAGGCTTTAATGATTTACCGCCCCCAAAGGACAAAACTGCACTCAGATCATTATTGGGCTTATGCTCGTATTTTAGGAATTTTGTAAGGGATTTTGCGCAAAAATGTGCCCTTTATATGATCTTACCAGCATTAAAAATAGGTTTGAATGGAAACCGGAGCATGAACAAATTCGGCAGGAATTGATTAAAATATTTACTGGAGATCAAGTATTAACCATTTTTCAACCAGATCATCCTATAGAGGTGTGGACAGACGCATCCATGGTCGGTTACGGATCGATCATGTTTAATATCATTAACGGAGAAAGGAAGGTTGTAGGTTATTTTAGTAGGAAAACTACTCCGGCAGAGGCTAAGTATCATTATTATGAACTCGAAACGTTAGCAGCAGTGAAAGCATTCAAAAATTGGGAATGTTTTCTCCTCTATCATGAATTTACTCTCGTAACTGACTGTAAATCCTTTCAAGCTTCGTATGTGAAGCAGCAATTAAATCCTAGAGTCCATAGATGGTGGGCATATTTACAAATGTTCGAGTTTACAATCCAATACCGTCCAGGTAGCAAGATGCAGACTGTGGATTTTTTCAGTAAGTATCCAGTTGGGATACCTACCGAAGTAAATATTTTCGAAGCCCAAGTGGACGACTTTCCGCCCACACACACCTCAGAAAGCTATAAAGTTATAGAGTCTAATCTAATACGAATTACAGACACGACCCACCATAAACTAATTGAAAAACAAATGAATTTAATCGAATTAACAGGGGAATGGTTGCAGTTAGCGCAACAAGACACAGAAATTAAATTCATTATAGAAAAACTTGAAAAAGACGAATTATCACCCGATTTGGCAGGAACTTACGAAATAAATCCAGGAATATTGTTTAGAAAATTTCAATACAACAAAAAGAACCGCAAAGCACCAATTGTCCCCCGAAATTACCGATGGATAGTTACTAACTCGGTACACGAATCTATTTTGCATTTTGGACTCCCTAAAACCATGGATAAAATCATGGAAAAGTTTTGGTTCCCGAATATGCACAAATTCGTCAAAAAGTTCATAGAAAACTGTGTAACATGTAAATTGGCAAAAAACCCGTCAGGGAAAAGGCAGATACAGCTTTATCCCATACCAAAGGTCGACGACCCATTCCATACTATACACATTGACATAACAAGTCGTCTCAGCGGGTCGGATGGGCCTGCAGATTACTACATTGTAATAATTTGCGCGTTTACAAAATATGTCATATTACACCATACACGTACACTTGCGGCAAAAGCTGCAGTGAATGCCCTAGCAGAATTGGTGCAGTTTTTCGGCGCACCGTCTCGTATCATTTTTGATCAGGGAACTAGCTTTACAGCAGGACAGTTTATGGATTACTGTGCTAAAAATAACATCAAAACACACGCGATCGCCACAGGCGCTTCACGTGCCAATTCACAAGTCGAGAGGTATATGAAATCCATAACTAACTTGGTAACTGCAGCACAATGCATTAAAAGACAAACCATCCGTCAACTAACTCCCCAGATTCAATTAGTTCTTAACTCAACGAGTAATCGAGTCACTGGCGTATCCCCAATCGAACTGCTCACAGGCAGAAAACCGATTATACCCGGTATGCTAACCGTTTCTGAGGAATTGCACCCTCAACTACGTTCCAATATACCCGAAATTCGCAAACAGGCAAAAATTAATATAGATCACGCCAGCGACTACGAATCACGACGTTCTATAGGTAAGTGTAATGACATACTACGCGATAAAACGCAAAAACGCAAAACGCAGCATTATCCGCAAAGTCGCCAACAGCGTTCTCATACGGGACCTGACATACTCGGCTGGAAAACGCGCGCGTTTATTTTCAACCGCGCGCGGTAGATTTTCTGTCGCGCCCTGTCGGCGGATCGGCGATTTCCGAAAACTCGGAGCGGAGCGATTTGGAGGGGAGAACACAAAGAAGGGCATGGGTAGTGTCAAATTAGTCGCACTTGGGACGCGGTACAAACATCATGGCTGAGAAAATTATAGCTCTTGTTGAGAAACAAAAAGCTCTTTGGGACAAGGGGAGTGATTTATATGTATAAAGACAAATTTGAAAAGGAGCTAAGGAGGTTTGGTTAGCTGTCGCAAGAGGAGTGCACCAGGATTGGGAGGGAATGCCATTTTGAAGGTGGTGTCTTCTTTCGTGATGATAGGACGTATGACTTCAAGCAGATGGTCAAATGATGCCGTTGACATTCTGTAGTACGTATAAAATTTATCATTGTACTGTCTAATGTCTGCATAAAAAGCCGGAAATGGATCGGGGCCATCATGGTATGGGTGCACAGAAAACCTGCGTGTACGACGCGGCTGCAATAAGCCTTCAGCTTCTGCAGCGCAAACAACTGCGACATTGATAAAGTTAGCCCTTCTAGCACTCTCCATGGCTGAGGACGAACTGTGGTGCAAACGCAAAAAAGGTGGATTTAAACCAAAACGCGCCCCTCTTTTCCGCCTGCGGTTTGACATAGTATGACATCTCGCTCGGAAATGCGATTTCCGCGCCGCGTTTTCTTGTTGCGGATTCCGCTCCGCGTTTCCGCCTAGTATGTCATTAGCCTAAGGGAGCACCAATAGACCACCAATAGACGCTTTGCAACTCGATGACCTTTGTGTTAGACAAATAGAGCCTAGATCTACACAGAAGACGGCTCCAAAATACAAGGGGTTGTACAAGGTTGTAAAAATTTTGCCAAACGACAGATATATGATCGAAAATTTGAATACTGGAAAACAAGTTAAATATTCACATGATAGAATCAGGATGTGACCTTATTACCTCAACTTCTTGATGAAGAAAGTGAAAGCGAGGACGAATCTTCAGCTGACTAAATTCGTTTTTGCTTTCTTTTCTCAATTTTTTTTTGGTCCCTAATTGGGAAACCAAAGGGACCCGATTAGTTTTCTAATTTGTTATAACTTTTCTAATTTTGCATAAGAGTTCCAATGGCATGTGCAGAATTCAGACTTTTGGCTTTTGGTTGGATTTCGGCCTGGGAACCGTAATCCGGCCTTCCACAGGAGCTGACTATGGTGTCGGGGAGCTTGGTCTTGTCAGATGTCCCCGCATATGACTCGGTCTCTGGTATCCTCTCACCCTAGTCTGGCCTTGGAAAGCTACTCTGACGTATGTTCCGTACTTCCGGAGTACGGAATGACGCCTATAGTTGGCCGTGTTCCGAGTTGGTGGAGGACTCTCGCCTACCATCAGCTCCAGATCGGTGGTGATCACATGGGCTATGCGTCCGTTAACCAGGTTCTCGTTCGTCGGGACCATGTGTGAAACCTCAGGGGGGAGACCCCGTTGAAGAGTTCAGCGTTTATCTAGAGGGAGACCTCGTTGAAGAGTTCAACAATTATCTAGAGGGAGACCTCGTTGAAGAGTTCAACAATTATCTAGGGGAAACAAAAGCCCCGCATATTATCTTGGGGGACGCCCCGTTGATAGCCGCATCTATTTACTTGATGGTGACCTCGTTGAAGAGTTCAACAAATTATCTATGCCCCAATTCTGATGATTTCTGCCGGTACCTTCTGCTTAATTTTTAGATTTTGACTTCACAATGGTCTTGTCTAAAAATATCATTTATGATTTTACAAGAAAATCGTTTCTTCAAAATGTTTGTGTTAAACAAGCTTCTATTTTGAACCATAATCTACTGGTCAAAAAAAAAAAAAAAGGGAGGGGGGTGTTCGCACCACCAGTCCTTACAACATAATCTATCACTTCATCATGTCCATTCATATATTTCCTAAAATGTTCGATCATGTATTTTGTCTTTTGATTGAAGAAAATATCGTATGTTGCGAAACTTGGGCAATGGGGTTCAGAAAGTTTCCGTCCCGGTGAGGGAATCACAGGGCACATCAGGGGACAAGGTTCTTGGCAAAACAGGGAACAAAGGTCGGTTCGTTTCAGCACCTGCTGCAGGCGAGTCCCGACTCAACGACGCCCTTACACAATTATTTTGTTTCTAAACTCTCGCAACATTACTTCATACGCATTTGGAACTTCTAAGTAAATCAGGTTGTCTGGTGTGACAGTACTACTGCGCCTTTCGCTGCGGTGAACAAAGTCGTAAAACCCAGTCTTCGTTCTGGGAACACCTTTTGTATCGCACCGACTTCCTCTTATGCTTCGTAGATTCCATTATCCCCCCCCCAGGTTCAGTGGTCCAGATGTCATCGCTGCTCAGGTAGTTTAAAACACCGTTCCAAAGTCGAATAATTGTATCAGTCAAGGGGTTTAGTTTTAAACCCTTGACCAAAAAATATTTTCGTGAGCAAGCGATGTTCGACCGCCCCATCTCCATGTTATTCATTGTGCCACTATTAACTTTTCTAAAAGTTTCAGGAAAACGAGACAAATGATGTTCGACAATGATGATTGACCAAACATGATAACGACCCGGCTTGTATGGATAATTATGCAAATAATTGTAAATAATAAATATGAAAAAAAAACCAAACTGCAGGTTTATCTAAAATTTTTTTTCGTAAATTGCCTAATTCAAGGTTTGTTTTACATGACATTGGCGTTTCACGATTCTGTTGCGAAACGTCAATATGGAAGGTCGTGAGCGTACACTGGCATGTTTTTTTTTTGCCTTGACAAAATTTAACTTCATGCTAAAGCTTTACAAATGTAATTAATATATAGGGAACAGCTCCTTTTAGGTAGGACTTATGTAGCCATGTTAGGCTCCTGATTATTCAATGTAACCCCTATTCATTGTGGTGTCAACCTGTTTTATTTTTACGTGGGACCGTAAAACTTCAGCCTACCCGTATCGGGAAATGCATATTTAAATGTATAATCTATCTTGGCGGTTCCCCTATTTATGTTTAGTTAGTCAAACGTCCGTGCGATCGCACTTGTCGTCATGATGCGAGACCATAACGAAACCACCCCTTCTACATATTCTGTCTTTTAAGGAGCTGAGCAGTTTTGGTTCCACGCAGTACGAATGATTGAGTTGAAGGAGTATATTCTCTGAATAAAAACTAAAAAGTGATAGTCAAACAATTTCGTTTATTTACCCTCACCTCTGATATATTTGAGTTTTACTATAAGTAGATAACATTTTATTTGCGCTCTGCGTCTGTTCATATTATTCAGAAAGTGTTTTGTACTCGTTACCTCCTTTCCTTCTCTTCTTTTTCGTCGAGAAAAGAGTCTTTTAACTTTGAAAGTTAGGGAGACCGGTGGGTGGTACGTGGTATCTGCTCACAGGGAGACTGATAACGAGTTCGGCTATGCTCGGGTTCGTTTTGCGTTCGGCTCCAGGTCTCCCGCTAGAATCTCCTATTATCGGATTATTTCTTGAATTACCTTGTTGTTAATGGTGTGATGCTCAAAGCCACTGTGCTTGATTTGGAAGTGGCAGGCTCCAAGAAGTCTTCAAACTCAAACGGTGGTATTCTCAGGTTATCTGGTAGCTGGGAAGCAGAGTTGTTAACTCGGGGACTTCAAGAAACGGTGTGGTGTGCAAGATGGCTTCCTCTCAAGAGAAGAGCGAGTCGGAGCTCCAGTACTGCCAACCTGCAATAATATTCTCGAAAAGGTGTGAGAAGAGGCGCCAAATATGTGAAATTGATCATTCATAATTTCACAGTCCCTCCTGATCAATTTTAGAGCGCCTCAAGTCTTCTTCAGAAGATGGGCTTGATATTAGTTCTAGTTATAAGTGACATCTATTTCACTTATTCATCAAATTTGAACTTATGGGTAGAGACTCAAAAGGAGTTTAAGTGACATCAATTACACTTATTCATCTATTTAGAGCTCAATTGAGAGAGAGAGATATACATCAAAGAGTTTACTTCAAAGGGTTAAGAGTGAATTGTAAATTTTGAAAAATTTATATGACCCTAGGGTACAAGAGAAGGACTGGAGTCTCGTCTCACACCATGCCGACCCTCTCTCTACTGCCAGACGTCTGTAGAACAAAACAAACAAAAACAAGTGTTAGTTCAAGGCTTATTTGAGGAGCTTGTCTTTCCTAAATACAAGCTCGGTAATACTTCATTTGGGATAAGCCCAGTGGAGTCTTGAGTGTTCGTTTATAGAACACTCCCTTAAGATATGAATTCTTAAGTTTAATTCCAAGTTGAAGGATTGTATTCTCATCCTTCAAATTGACACAGGATGCTACAAACATCTAACACCATAATCTTCATTCCATCAGTCTTATACGACCATCATCAATAGAATACTGTTTTTCCTCGGTCCAGATGACCAGTTAGCGTCCATCAAAATTTATCAGCTAACATCTTCGAATGGTTATTATAACCAACATCAAATTCCCAAAGTTTAGGCATCCATGAATGATACCACTAACTTGTTCCGGAATTTTTCGAACAACGCGCCCGTCAATGGCTTGGTGAAAATGTCACCACATTGTTCGCTCGAGGGAATCCATCTAAGTTCAATTTTTCCCTCCCGCACTTGTTGACGAACAAAGTGCATATGTAGGTTTACTACATGCTTCAACGCTTTCGACTCATCCGTTTTAGCCAGAGCTATGGCTGCTCGATTGTCCTCAAATACGGATGGAGTTAACTTAAGCGCCAGTATTTGATTGCACATTTCCTGCAATCCTGCGAGTTCTCGACAAGCGATTGACATCGATATGTACTCACTCTCTGCTGATGACAGAGATACCTGAGTAAGCTTCTTCGATTTCCACGATATAACATCATCCCAAAGCTTGATTACATATCCACAAGTCGAGAGTCCCTGTTTGTCATTGAGACCCAGGGAAGCATCGGGATAACACTCCAATTTGTCAGTGTTCCCTCTATAGAGCAATCCATAATCCAGAGTTCCTCTAAGATACTGTAGAACTCAGTGCTCTATGCCAGTCTTCGCTTGTGTAGGAAGTTTGTCTTCTACACAACATATTCACTGCATAAGTGATATCTGGTCTTGTCCCATTCTGAAGATACAAGAGAGACCCCACCAACTGCCTGTAGGGCACATTTGGCTTTCCATGTATCTCTTGCTTCTCATCTATTTTTGCTTGAACCATCGGGGTGTTTGCCACTGCTTTTGAATTTGGGTCAAACTTGTTCAGCAACTTCTCAATAAAGCTCCCTTGATGAATGAACATCTTTCTCTGAGCTCTATTCCTCAGTATCTCAATTCCCAGATACAACTTCGGAGTACCAAGATCCTTAATTTGGAATTCCTGAGCTAAATTCTCTTTTAGCTCCTTTCCTTTCTTCGTGGAGTTTGTTGCCAGTAAAATATCATCTACATACAGTATTAAAATGGCAAACTCCTTGTCTTGTCTCCACACAAAGATGCACCTCTGGTGAGGATACACTTCAAAGCCCAGTTTCTCCATGGCTTCAGAAAATCGAATATGCCATCTCTTCGGAGAAACCTTAAGACCATATATGGCCTTCTCTAGTTTACACACGTGACTCTGAGATAGGTTCCTGCTTGAATTTGTATATTCAATCCACCCTTCCGGAATTTGAATATACACTTCTTTTTCAAGCACTCCATTCAGAAATGCCGTCGTCACGTCCAACTGATATAGGTTCAGATCCATCTTATTAGCAATGGACAAAATGAACCTAACGTCGTTCAGTCTCGCAACAGGTGAGTAGACCTCCGTCAAATCGTACCTGTTTTTATCTGCAAAGCCTTTTGCAACCAGTCTGCTTTTATACCTCACAGAGCCATCCGCTTCTGCTTTCCTCTTATGAACCCACTTCGTTCTAATCACTTTTGTGTTCTGAGGAAGTTCAGACTTCGGTATTAGTCTCCAAGTATCATTTTCTTCTAATGATTTAAACTCTAGGTTTATGGCTTCTTTCCATCTAGCTGAATCCTTCGAGCTCATTGCTTCTGCATATGACTCAGGCTCATTGCCTTCAGCAAAGTGTGCACATTCTTTTATAGTCTCGAGGAAGTCGTATTCTTCATTTCCTCCAATGACTTCTTCAAGTTCAACATCTATTGTAGAGGATTGATCACCACCTTTTTCTTCATGATGTTCATCTATAACATTCACTGGTGGTGGTTGTTCCTCTGTCTCTACTTGTTCACTTTTAGAGTGCTGGAGCTGTTGGGGCTCCGTTATGCTTTCATCTATCTCTGAAGTGACAGTTCCTCCATTGTTTGGACCCTCGGACACCTCAGTCGTTGGACCCCAGGAGAATTCCAGCTGTTCACTTCCAAGCAGCTCCCTCCCTTCTCGATGTCCTGACTTTTCCAGGTTTGTCCCATAGGTCCTTGCTTCGATAAAGTCAACATGCTTCGACCTGATCAGCTTTTTGTTTGCTGCATCTATTATCAGATAGCCTGTTTGTTGACACTCTAAGAGATACCCCTTTTTGCTTCGTGGTTGCATTTTTCCTTTTGCAGCCACAAGGTAGTATACTTCGCACCCAAATCTTCTAACATATTTTAGATCGGGTTTTGCCCCAGTAACCATCTCATATGGTGACTTGAATTTATTCGAGGCATTTGGTACTCTATTATGGATAAACATAATATTGTTCAGCGCATATCCCCAGTACGAGTTTGGCATTCCTGCTGATATCAACATCGCTCGTATCTTCTGCTGCAGCTCCAGGTTCAACCTTTCCAAGCATGCATTATGTTGTGGGGTTGCTGGCTCACATACTGTCAGTGTGATTTTCTCGTCTGACAGTTTCTTCTTCATCAACATTGTCTTGTACTCACTTCCTCCATCTGTCCTGATTTCCACTACTTTTCGGCTGTCGCCTGTTAGTATTCTAATCTCCGACAGACACTTCGACAGGGCAAGATGAACTTGCGTTTTGTCTGGCATCCCATAAGCAAATGCATACCTCGTGCAGTCATCTGTGAACGTGATTATGTATCTATAACCAGAGGTCCACGCTGCTGGTTTTATGGGTCCTTGAAGATCAGAGTACAACCTCGAAAAAGGCGTCTTCGACCTTTGTCTCTCTTTATTGCATGGCTGTCGTCTAGCTTTTGCCAATTTGCAATCTTCACAGTCCAGAACATCGTCTCCAACTCGTATTTTTACATCTATCTCTTTTAGCACTTTTACGAGATAATTTTTGGAGATGTGGTTCAGCCTCTGATGCCATAGCATCCCTGGACTTGCTCTCGAGGTCTGAACTCCTTCAACTGTGCTAGTGAGGGTTGGGTTAACCCTCGGACTCAAATGTTCCTCTCCTACACTCGGTGGTGTATTAAACTCATACTCGTGATGCGAGTTTTCATCTATTGAGTTTTCATCTACTCCACTTGTACCTGGCTCGCTTATCTCACTGTTCAGTCTCCTAGCATCTGGTTCGCTATGTTGCATGCTCCTCCCTCCCAGAACAATGTCTGACACATTGGGCTGCTCCCCAACATCTCCCAGATATACTCGTTTCTTTTGAGGAGACTCATCTATACCAAGCTCTGCCATTATAGCAGATCTTTTCTTCGGCGTAGCCCCTACAAGTGGCAGTGTAAACTTCAAGCGCCAAAATCTCCCATCAAACTTACCCTCCTTAATCAACCTACCAGTCGCTGTGTCTTTTACAGACACTCCTCGACCGGTGAAGGTTGCAGCTAAGGAATTACTCAAAATTTTGCGAAGTGCAAAAAGGTTAACCGACAGAGATGGCGCAAAAAGAACATCACGCAAACGTCCTAGAATTCCATCATTCTCTATTATAATGTCTCCCATTTCCTCAACTATTAAATCGGACTCGGAATCCCCATTTGCGCACGAAATCCGCTTGGGAACATCTAACCGTCTAATGTTAGATAGCGGATCTCTAGTATTTATTATGTGGTCTGTAGCACCAGTGTCTAAAATCATTGATATGAAACCTCTGGACTTACCATCAGAATCGCTAAGCATCGCCGATCGAGAGGTACCGGCAGGTGATGTGGTGCTGGCGTACATAGCCTCGGACTGGACAACCCACACCTGGCGGTGAGGTTCATCAAAATCCTCCTCCGGACCACATTTATGACAAGAGCCTTCCCTCTCTTGTCCCTCAACTCTTTAGCCGTCGATAAGGGCATTCTATTCATCGCAGGCTTCGGGCTTGCACCCGCCTGGGCTTGCCATTTGGCTAGCCTCTCCTGTGCCTGCTGCCCTTTGCCTCTGGCCTTGCCACCTACTGATCCACCATTTTGCCGAGGGCAATTGCGACTTTTATGGTCGCCTATGGTTTTGCACGAGAAGCAAAACCACCCCTCAGTTCTGCATTTAGAAGCAAAATGGCCCGGCTTGTTGCATTTGAAGCAAACTTTCCTCTTCGACACCTTGCCGGCACTCGTCTTCCTCAATTTTGGCTTCCCGCCATGTCCAGAGCTGGACGTCCCCTGCTCTTGAGGAGCTTTCCGGGACTTGTCGCCCTGTCTGGACTGGCGCTGCCTACTCCACAATGCCCCACCAGGAGCCGTCTCTCGACAGTTCTCTTCCTCCTGGCGTCTCCCCACTTCAACGAATTTCTCCTGAAGCTTCCGGAGATCAACGTCATCCGTCTTGTCAGCCTCCGCCGCGTATAAATCGGGCATGACTGAACGGATTGAGAAGAGAAAGTTGTACACTTTATCTTCTTCGTTGAGAGCTGTGTACTGCCCTAACTTCTCTGCCAGGTCATTAAACCTGGCCATGAATGCCGTTGGTGTCTCAGCCTTCGGATCGTACTCCATTTGCTCCATTTTGGCACGAAGGCCAAACTTATAGTGCCTACTTTTTGGCTGGCAGAGGGCCTCCAGGCGCTTTATGAGTTGCATCGGGTCTTTCTCACCCTTCACTAGTGCGTGCAACTCATCATCTATGCACTTTACTATGAAAGCTAGCACCTTTCGTTTGGCTACTTGCACACTAGCCTCAGTAAACTCTCTCGGGATTTTTGAGTGTTCTTCCACTAGGAAGGCGCAGTTCTGGCTCTCCAGCTCAGTCACTATCCTCGCCCTCCAAGTCTCAAAGTTTGCTCCGTAAGTCAGTTGCGAATCAAGTTTCGCAAACTGAATCTTCATTGCGAAGATCATCGACTGGCTATCAGTCATCCTCTGAGAGGTCCGACTGTTCGGGACTTGTTGTGGGACACTTGAGGTGCCTACCACAATGCCTGCGATCGCTGAGATCGACTCCTGCATACGTCCCATAGCCTCCTCGAGCTTACGGAGCTTCACTCTCATCCCCTCCTCGGGACTCAATTCCCGTGGGGTTTCGGGTGCAGTAGCTTGTTGGGCCAATCCATCCCAGCTAGCTACTCCACCTTCCTCCCCTGTTTGGCTTTCGCCCATCTCCTCCTCTTCTCCCAATAACGCTCTCTCCTGCTCCTCTAACTCCATCTGTTCCTCACTGGCGCTCATCTTGCTGCTCTGTGAATCCAAACCAAAAACAGACAAACAAACCCACAACAGAACTCTAGGTATTGTAACCTCATCAATAGAAAGTAAATCAAAAATTTTATTTCATCTACGTTGTGGTGTTTAATTGTCTATTCCAGGAGCACTATAAACATTCATCGGGAGATAAGCAGTCAGTTCCATCTATTGAACTGTATAAACTGCTTTACATCAAATGTTTGCCTCTAATGCAATAAAGAGAGGAGCAATCAGTTCCATCTATTGAACTGGAGCACCTACTCTACATCTAATGTTGTTGCAAAAAAATTTAAAACTTTCCTTCTATTGCTTAACCTGACACAGTGCTTTTTAGTCGCCCATATCCGGCAACTACTCTTATTTTAAAATTCAGGAAAATTTTAAATTTCATCAATAGCCCAAGTCCGGCTTTTAAAATTTTCAATCACATCAATGGGCCCAGATCCGGCCAAAAGAAAATTCACTTCTATCATCTATATTAGGCCCATGTCCGGCCAAAAAAAAATTTAAAATTCGTTTGTGCTTACAGCCGGTCATCGACGTTAGCTAACACTGTAAATTGCACCATCAAACCTCGATTTTGACTTTTTATTCTGGTATATATACATCGTTGAACTCAATTTCAACAACTCTACTTAGCCACTCTTATTAATTCCATCTAATAGCACTGGTCTCTTGATAAGCTCTTCTAATTAGTTTCATCATCAAACTTCATCAAATGCAACAACCCTCTAGTACACAACCGTTACCATCATCTATTATGGTTCCCCTTTCCTCAGCTTACCAGTACGTCTATCCAATACAACAAGGTAGGTGGCTAATTTTTGGTACCAGAACCAAACATCCTTGACAGGGTATGTAAACCGCCTCAGCGAGAAAACATCCCCTATATGTCAACAAATCCACGTTGGGTCATGATTGTATTCCCTAAACATGGTTGGTGAAAAGTAAGGAAATCCCCATGGCGGACCCCTTTCCCCCCCAACATCATGTTTGCCCATTCCGGTCGCTTTCCGCCTTTTCTTCGAATGCCCACATGTGCGGATTGTGTTATTTATAACTAACACCTCTCTAAAGGATTTTTAACTTCGACATCAAATAACAGGACCATCTCTTCCTGTTTGTGCCCCTCTCTCCGGGCACTATGTTCCACATCCGAACATCTTCTGTCTGGTAAGACTCTAATTTCATCATAGGAAGTCAATAACCTATACATCATGTACGTACATCCTCTAAATTTTCATAAACATTTCTTACGCATGCAGCCAGACAGGTATTTCTGGGAATCCGTTATAAAAACCCAGCACAGATTGTCCCCAGTACTGCATCAATAATATATTATGGACACATCTATGATTTCATCAGCAGGAATTACAAAGTGAAAGATCTGCTAGCAAACATCGATCTTTCCTCAACCCGCCCTTCAAAACATCGAGTGGGCTTCCGAGCTGTTGGACAACAAAAAGAAAACACGAAAAACGATCTCTCATCAACTCTCTTGATCGGTTTTATTTTCGTTTCATCGCGTTTGTTTCGCGTATTTATTCGTTTGTTGTCCTAATTCGCGAGGACTATACCCCACTAACCTCAACCCTAACCCCCAAGCGGTAATTACCACGCGATCTTTCGATCATTATTTATCAACAATAATTTTCGTGAAATTCCGTGGGTGAGGTTATTACTTTTATTTAAAAACGTCAGGAATTGTTAAGCTCGGAACATCAACTCAGGTCTTAGCCTTCTCGGAGTAAATCAAACATCAAAAGATTTATTCCCTGGCTGTTTACCCTAACCTCTCAACATCGCATCATATCCGAGTTCCCCAGGGCTTCGAATTTCCCCAAGCCCCTTATCATCTATATTTTATTGCGGTACAAGTATGTTATAGCCCCGCCAATATCGATTGTATCGATTATCTCAAATACATCGATCCTTGTGGTATCGATGACGGCTCAATATGGCGTCCCGATGCCTACATCCCGGGTGCCGATATCAACTTTCAAAATGAATACGGGAAGACCATTGTAAGGACACCAAAAAATAAGAGTGACTATAACATACTTGTACCATCTATTCAGAAGTCCCAAACAACCTGCTCATTCACGGGATAGTTTCTGGGATTGTTTATCTTTTTTGAGATGCGAGCGCTAGCGAGCATCCAGATCGCTTGACAATGCGAGCGGCGGAATGGGAACTAAACTTCGTGTACACCCACCGTCTTGTCTGATACACGTCATCGATACCACAAGGATCGATGTATTTGAGATAATCGATACAATCGATATTGGCGGGGCTATAACATACTTGTACCTTTATTGCTTCCAAAATATCATTTCCTGGTTGATTATACATGATATTCAACCCAGATACTTTCTAGCGAATATATGAACTCGGATAAGATGCAGCGACCCCGGCAAGGAATACAACATGAGCTTGTGACTGAAACGTGGGGGAAATTAATTTCATTAACCTCTAATGCACAAGACTGCCCAACGGCGCCGTATCGGATTATTTCTTCAATTACCTTGTTGTTAATGGTGTGATGCTCAAAGCCACTGTGCTTGATTTCTGTGCTTCAGTTCACACACTGTTCTAGGTCGTGTTCTGCTTGGGTCGCAGGAACAAAGCTAATTGTTGTGATCGGCTGCTCCTCCACAACTCAATCTATGTCTGAACATGCTGTAACTCAGAGTGGGGACCCCCCGACCCCCCTCTGACCTTGTCAGGGGACTATAAAAGAGCCAGGGTGCCACCAATTAAACAACCATTCTCATTCAAGCGATCGACTCGTCTATTGAACTCCTCAATCACTACACTGGTGACATCCGACGTGTGAACTACACCGCCAGCGCCCGCCGTTTGACAGCGTCGCAGCCCCGCCTCCGCTTCAACGAGCCCCACCACGCACGGCCCCCACCGACGCGACAGCGGCGCCCCACTCCGACGCCCGCCTCGACGGCAATCGCAGCGCCTCCCGCTACTTCGCCCCACCATCGCCGATCCTTATATAAGGAAACGGACGCCGGCGCCGAGCACCCTTCCAGCTGACACCTCACCGGACTGGCACCAAAGAGAAAACCGAAGATGACGGAGCAGAAACCGCAAAAGACACCCGAAGCGAGCGCTCCTTCGATTCTCAAGCTTCAGCCGTTCGACCCCGCATTCCCGCACGTCTGGTTCGCCCAACTCGAGCTCATCCTCGCACACGAAGGCCTCACGACGCCACATGCGAAATTCGCCCGAGCCTTCCTCGCCCTCGAACCTCGACAAGCGGATCTATGCGCCGACATCAACCCCTCGCACACCAGTAGTTACCAGACACTCAAAACTCGCCTTCTAGCGACACACGCACCTTCCGATGGTTCACGGCTCACCGCCCTCCTCCAGCCGACATCCGACGACGAACTTCCGTCGATCCTCGCTCGCCGACTCACCCGAGCACTTCCGGCTGACACACCCGCACCGCTCGTCCGACAGCTCTTCCTCCGCGCCCTACCCGAGAGCATACGTCTACACATAGCGGCCCGTGACGAACCCGACATAGTGAAACTCGCTGCACTCGCCGATCGCCTCCTACCATTCGCCCCGCCTCCTCGGGTGGCTACCGTCTCCGAAGAGGTCGAAGTGATCAACAATAGACGACAACGGCGCTCCCCGACGCAGCCGGCAACGAACACACGCCGCCCGACGAACACCCTATGTTTCTACCACCGCACATGGGGCCCACGAGCACAGAAATGCCGCAGCCCCTGCACCTGGCGCCCGAAACCGTCGGGAAACGACAACGCGCGGCCCGACCAGCCGTAACGGCCGTGCGCAACCCACCAACATCTCGGCTCTTCATTCGCTGTAAGAAAACCTCCCTACACTTCCTCGTGGACACCGGCTCTGACGTCTCGATCGTCCCGAACACCCTGCTCAACTGGAAAACGACACGTCCAAGCACTCTACGTGCCGCAAACGGCACCGAGATCAAGATGTACGGCACACACTCCGCATCAGTACACCTCCCAGATCTCCCTCCGTATGAGTGGACCTTCACAGTCGCCGACGTATCAACTCCGATCCTCGGCTCCGACATCCTGACGTACCACGGCCTACTCGTTGACCTACCCAACGCCCGACTCATCAACGCGGCCACACAGCGGTACATCACCGGGACAGTAGACCTCGTACCTCCGAGCCAGTCCATCTGTACGACGACAGCGAACGAGCCCCGATTTCAAGCCCTCCTCGACGCCTACAAACCTTCACAGACACCATGCGATGCTCCTGTCGAACATCACATCGTCACGAAGGGGCCCCCGTGTCACGCGAAACTTCGCCGATTATCACCGGACCTATACGCGAAAGCGAAGGCCCATTTTGGCGAATTACTAGCGGCGGGGGTCATCGAACCTTCGGAGGCGCCGTGGTCCAGCCCGCTCCACATCGTTCCGAAACCCGACGGTGACATTCGCCCCGTCGGTGACTACAGAGCGCTGAACCGACTCACTGTGCCCGATCGCTACACTGTCCCACACCTACACGACTTCACAACGGCCCTGTACGGGACTACAGTGTACAGCACATTCGACCTCGCACGCGCATTCTTCCACTGCAAGATCAGCGAACGCGACGTACCCAACACAACAATCCTCACACCTTTCGGCGCCTATCAATTCAAGCGAATGAATTTCGGCTTACGAAACGCAGCGCAGACGTGGCAGCGCTACATGGACCACGTCCTACGAAACCTGCCCTTCGTGTATTGTTACCTAGATGACATACTGGTCGCCTCCGCCACCCCGTCAGAACACTACACCCACGTAGGCACGCTCCTCAAGACCCTCGCTAAATACGGCCTCCAAATCAACAAAGCAAAATGCCAGCTCGCACGCCCCTCAGTCAAATTTCTCGGCCACAACGTTTCAGCCGACGGGATAACACCCCTACCGGAACGCACAGACCTCATTAAGAAATTCCCGCGACCCACTACCGTGCACGAGCTTCGAACATTCCTCGGCCTCATCAACTTCTATCACCGAGCGATACCACGAGCCGCACCTACGCTCCGCCCCCTAGTGGAAATGACTCCACCCGACGCGAAGAAAAAGGACAAACGCACGCTCACGTGGACCACCGACGCAGCTGACGCATTCGACCGCGCAAAACGCTTACTCGAAACCTCCGTCACACTCGCCCATCCGGCCCCGACCCAACCTCTCGTCCTACACACGGACTCGTCGGATTTCGCCGTCGGCGCAGCACTGCATTTCATCGACAATACGCACTTACGCCCGCTAGGTTTCTTCTCACACACCCTCAACCCGGCTCAACGTAACTACAGCGCATTTGACCGCGAACTACTGGCTATCTACCTCGCCATCGTACATTTTCGCCAGCAAATCGAAGGGCGCCCACTCACCGTATATACAGACCATAAGCCCCTAACGACCTCACTAACGACTCAGTCCAATACTGCCCCACCAACACGGCTCCGGCACCTTCGATTTATCTCAGAATTCACGACTGACATCAGGTACGCCGAGGGCCCAACAAACATCGTCGCCGACTACCTCTCGCGACTCCCACCAACAGCCAACACGGCCCACGCAGTCACGGATTACGGGACCCCCTTCACGCTACAACAGCTAGCAGACGCCCAGGCCGCCGATGATCACATCGCCACTATGAATCTCACACCGCACCGCATACAAGGCCACGAAATCATGTGCGAAACCACCGACGCCTCGCCTCGCCCCTACATCCCTACGCCGCTACGCCTCGCGGTTTTCAAACACATACACGGGATGACACATCCGGGGATTAAGGCCACCACAGCCCTCATCCGCGCTCGATACTATTGGCCCGTCATGACCTCATCGATACGGCTGTTCACCCGCGCCTGCCCGAGCTGCAACTGAGCCAAAACAACTCGACACATCAGGGCTCCCCTCGGCGAATATCCCGACGCAGCGCCACTCGAACACCTACATATCGACCTATTCAGCCCGCTACCACCATCGGCTACAAAAAAATACATATTATCGATGGTTGACCGCGCCACTGGCTGGTTCGAATGCGCACCCCTCTCGACCATTTCCGCCGACGCAGTGATCACGGCCCTACACAACCACTGGATCGCCCGCTACGGCTCCCCGGCACACGTAACCACCGACCAGGGCACCCAGTTCACGTCAACCGAATTTCATAAATACTGCACGTCCATGGGCACGGAGGTACATCATACAAATACCTACCACCCTCAAGCCAACGGCCTCGTCGAACGACTACACAGGGTCCTCAAAGACGCAATACTCGCTACAGCCACGTCCCGCACATGGGCCACCCAACTTAGCGGCCTCCTCCTCGGCCTACGAAACCGCCCGGGCCCCGATGGCTACTCACCGGCCCAACGCCTCTTCTCGGCCACACCACGCCTACCAGGGGACCTGTTCACTCAACCGCCCCCAACAACTATACCCCTACGCACCAACAAATCATACCGCCACTACACACATTCCTACATGCCAACAACTATGCGCACAGCGACCCATGTGTACATCCGCGTAGACAACTCGAGCCACCTAACACCGGCCCCCATCAAGTACTGACGAACGATGGAAAAACAGTCACGTACCTCACCGACGACCGCCGTACCCCATCGGTGTCAATCGACAGATGCAAACCGGCACCCCCACCCACGCAAACGGCGCCGAACGACGCCCCCCACCCCACGGCAGCGACAATAAAGACGAGCGCCAACGACATACATCAACCACTAACACGCTATGTCGCTGAAGCCTCCAACCGCCTCACAGCTCCTCCGAGACCTCGCCGTCACGCCGTCGCCTCCGGCTCCGGAAAAGCGAAAGCCAACCCGGCCACAACCGCCAGGCAAGCACGGCCCCATCCCCATCCGCCAGGCCATGGCCATATCAAAAGCCGGCGCGATGCCCATCCACGCGCGGCCCCGGGACAGCACGACGCAGCAGCGTCCGCCACCCAAGCGACAGCCACCGCCGGGTATCCGCCCACTGACACCGCGGCCGCCCACTACTACGCCCGGTACGCCGGTCATGACGGTGACCACCCCGCCAAACACCACCGTCACCCTGCAGCTCCCGCCGTACGCAGGAACATGCACGGACTGCTGCATCCACGGGGTAAGACGCCCCCAGCAGCACACTGCAGGAGTCCAAGCCTCGCCTGACGTTACCACGAAGGCCACGTACGCCCGCAGTCTCACGAAGGCCCTCCTCGCCACGACGGAGCGAGCCACACAAACCCCAACCCTCGGCACGTCCACCTTCGCCACGCCTCCGGCGCGGCCCACGTCGCCAAAGCCGGCACCACCGCCAACGCCGCAACGCCCCCGACAACAGCGCCCGAGCTACCGCACGGACCACATTCGGCACCGGTGGGACATCTCGCGCCCGCACCGGCACCCACGCTACTAATCGGCCTCGCCCCACCGCCACCCCACAACAACGACCACAGCAGCCACCCGGACAGCCCACTCGGACCCAACACACGCACCTCCCACGCCTGGCAACAGCCACAGCGACAGCAAGAAAATTTAAATAAAAATGTAAATTACTTAAATTCTGGGGGGAGCAGTGTTGTGATCGGCTGCTCCTCCACAACTCAATCTATGTCTGAACATGCTGTAACTCAGAGTGGGGACCCCCCTCTGACCTTGTCAGGGGACTATAAAAGAGCCAGGGTGCCACCAATTAAACAACCATTCTCATTCAAGCGATCGACTCGTCTATTGAACTCCTCAATCACTACACTAATATCTGTAAAATACTTGTAAATATCGATCTCCCTCTCTCATATTATATGTCAATGTAAATACTCTCAACTAGCTGTAAGTCACTTCTTTTTGTACGCCACTGAGGATACACCATTCCTGGGCCTGGGGCTATGTTCCTGTATCATCACATGGTCACATGTTGGTAATAAAAAAGTTTCTCATTCGTGAGTTTTGCTACCTTAGTACAAAACTGTGTTTTTCTTTCTAACGTAAAATTAGATTAGAGAAGCGGAGAATACTAGGAATAAATACAGTAGAACCTCGATTAACCGACACATTTTCTCGAGAAATTGGCTCTCGATTAACCGACGTTTTTTGCGATAATACGATCGACCATCAACCGACCTTCGTTCTCCGCCCGTATTTGTTTACCACAATGTTTACCTTTCGGGCCAGTCTCTAGTCTGCATCGGAGCAGTTGTTTTCTCGAACCACATCATGTGGGAAGTGGGAACCCACTAAAAAACGGAAACGTGTCTACTACTTACTACTATCATTACTACTTTTTTTACTTAAAATAATTTTCTCACATGGGTACGCTTCCTTTATTTTTATTATGTATTATTATTTTTTTCACAATATGCACATAAACCACTTCGACCAGTAAAACGTAAACAATTTTTTAACTCCCTCGGTTATCCGAATTTTTCGATTATCCGACATACCTACTCCCTCGGCCATGTCAGTTATTCGAGGTTCTACTGTAGATACAATTCTCAATAGGTTATGAGCTTTAGACTCGCATAAAAACTGCTAGGCTCAGACTAGGTACAAGTGAAGTGAACTTTCGTGGAGGCGTTATTTTCTGTGTTGCGAGTAGGGAAAATTTTGATTCAGATGGCTACATCGTCGTCGATTCACATAGACCAACTCGGCAGAAACAACTACGACACATGGGCTGTCCACGTAGAGGCACTTATGACCCGAAACGACGCATGGATTGCGTTAATGGGACGATACATAAACCATCGGACGATGCAGGTGGTGCAGATTGGAAAAAGAAAGACTTGAAAGCAAAATCAGAACTAATCTTAACGATAAGCGCTTCAGAATTGAAACTAATAAAAGGACGTCAAACTTCACACGACGTTTGATCCAAGTTAAAGTCGATTTACCAGTCAAAAGGTCCTGGACGGAAAGCAACGTTAATAAAACGCACGGTAAATCTCGAAAAAAAAAGTGTTTTAGGTGTTGACTCCCAAAGGGTAGAGAAATGAAATGATGTGGAATTTCGGTTTAAAGACTTTATTCTAGCCTAACTACCAGTTTTATATACAGTTAAGACTATTTAGAACAAAGCAGAATCGTACCTATATCGTCACCACGCAACGGTTTGAGCTGGACTGCTGAGGGGGGTAGGTACATTTTGTTGAGTGCATTGGCTTGGAAGTGCGAAAAGAGGGTTAAAATTGGTGGTGGGGACATACCTGAGGGATTAGAAGGTAACGGGATAGGGAAGTTACGGTTGGGAGGAATACGGGAAGTATGTGTACAGTTTGCAGAGAGACTCCAAGTTACTTTGTGGTAAAGGAGATGGTGAAGCGACTGTTGATACGCAACATTAGGAATGGAAATTAATCAATCGGAAATCCTCCCACCCTCCGAAGTTTGTCTTCAAGGGAAAATGTCACCGTTTCCGAAAAACTCTGAAAGAGAAAGTAAAGTTCTCGAGATAATTCATTCTGATATTTGGGGCCCTGTGAAGACAAAATCACGAGGAGGAGCATTGTACTACATGATTTTTGTGGAAGATGGCACTAGATGGTGTGAAGTGCGGTTTTTGAAGAAAAAATCGGAAGCACTCAGCACATTCAAAGAATTTCAGAAAATGTGGAAAAACAAAAGGATGTGAAAATTAAATGTTTACAATCTGATAACGGAGGTGAACATATTATTACATAGGATTGGGAGAATTATAAACTTGAAGGGGCGTATTAGGAAAGCAAGTTAAGGATTCACCATTATTGCGGCTATGTTCCTATATAATCGCTGGTATCATCACATGGTCACATAATGTAATGAAAGTTTCTCATTCGTGAGTTTCGCTACCTACGTACAAAACTGTGTTTTTCTTTCTAACATAAAATTAGATTAGAGAAGCGGAGAATAGGAATAAATAGATACCATTTTCAATACCAACAGCTAATTTTTTATAGCTGAAGTTATTTGCTGTATATTTCAACTAACAGCTAATTTAGCTGCAAAAATTAGCTGTCTCTCGACAGCTAATATACTAATTTAGTTGCAGCTTAAAAAACAGCTACAAGCTAATTTAGCTATTAGTTGAAATTTTAGCTAGCTAATAACTTAGCTGATGCCCAACACTGCTACCTGGAAACAAATGATCTTCTGTCGTCCTCGCAATATGGATTCAGACCAAATATGAGCATCCAAGACGCCCTAGCAGGTGTAGGGACAGAAATATCAAACGGTTTACATAACAACAACAAGATTATAGGAATATTTATTGATTTAACTAAGGCGTTTGATTCCATTGAAACCTCCAGGTTAATTCTCAAACTTAGGCAGATGGGTCTCGATGAGGTGGCCATTAGAAGGTTCACCTCATATCTATCAGACAGGCAACAATTTGTCTGATTTCAAGATGTAGAAAGTACCATGGATCCAATAAATTATGGAGTCCCTCAACGGTCAGTTCTGGGTCCAATATTATTTCTCATACACATAAACGACCTATTTTCAGTAAACACTGGAGGCAGATATGTTGCACTCGCTGATGACGTGGCCATAACAGTGACGGAGAAGACGTGACAGCAAGCTCATTCAAGTGCTGAATTAATTATGGTCAAGGTAACAAAATAGTTCGCCATGAACAGTTTAACAATTGACATCTCCAAAACAAAATATTTATCATTTTCAATCGATTTATTTGGACAACCAGAAGATTCAAAAATAGAAATACACCAGGGAAATTGCGGCTCTGAACCGCTGAAATGTACTTTCATAATGACCCTCCAAAAATCTATCATCCCTAGATTTAAAATTCTGAATAATAGAAATGTACTATCATAATGACGAACGCTTACACAAGCTGAGCTGGGAGAGAGACGAGCCTGGTAATAAACAGAGGAACGTTGCATTCTTTTACCTGTGAATCTACCTGTATTATGCAAAATGTGTAAATAAACGATTTATTATTTTTTATTTGTTATTTGTATGGTTCCTAACGAGGAGGAGGAGGCCCAGAGGTGGCAATGATGTTCAGACAGGAGGTTAACCGTGGGGGGGTCCCCAGGCGAGCATCTTGAAACAGGACTGTGCCAGAACATACATTTTGGTTTATTATTCTGTGAATAATACACAGCTATGTATTCGCTCAGCAAAAAATTTTTATAACACCCCCTCAAACATTTTTCTTTTCCGTTTCAAGGTGCGTAGATTCCAAAAATGCAATGTCCGTCCGCCTTACGCCGTCCGTCGTATCACGTCTACAGGCTTCATTTTCGGTCTAAAAAAAGTCGTTCTTTCGCACACATGTTCCGTTTGGGCCCTAGTTGTGTCCCGAAACTTTTCAGCGCGACCGAAATACACCCAGGGGTGTTATGAGTGAAAATGTGTGTAAAAATAGGTACTTTTTGCGTTTTAGCAACATGTCAGTGACATGACTTCTGAGATATCGTTTTCCATGTTTTTGGGGACGAGAAGACCGAATATGAAGTCAATATTGACCAATGAGTGGAAAATTGAGGTTCTACCAAATGTTCAGCTCCCAAAATTGATTTTTTATGAGTGAAAAACCTGGGAAATCGTCTGAAATCACCATCAGTTTGTATAATAACACTGGAAAAGTGTCAACACGTGGATCAAGACGATTAAATGGCACTACCAACGATAAAACACAGTTAACAAAACAAAAAAAAAACAAAAAAAAAGAGCGTACCTACCTAATATGTGTTTTAGGGGCCAAAATTAATGGAAACCATCAGAAATAGCTATTTCGATTATTACGCATGAAAGAAACAATAAATGAACAGCCAACATTTCTGTAGGTATGTCCAATAGAATAATAAACCCATGTGACTTTGCAGCGTTTTTCTTTTGCGTTTCAAGGTTCGTAGATTCCAAAACATGGAAAACGATAGTACCTCGCAAGCCGATGTTATTAAAACACACAAAAAACCCTATTTTTACACCCACTTTTCACCCATAACACCCCTGAGTATATTCCGATCGGGCTGCAAAGTTTCGGGACACAACTAGGGCCCAAATGGAGCATGTGTGCGAAAGAACAAATTTTTTACCCCGAAAGTAAAGTACATGTGGATGATACGGCGGACGGACATCGCATTTTGGTTTATTATTCTCTGAATAATACACCTATGTAATCGCTCAGCAAAAAATTTTTATAACCCCCCCTCAAACTTTTTTCTTTTCCGTTTCAAGGTGCGTAGATTCAAAAAATGCAATGTCCGTCCGCCGTCCGCCGTATCACGTGTACAGGCTTCATTTTCGGTCTAAAAAAGTCGTTCTTTTGCACACATGCTCTATTTGGGCCCTAGTTGTGTCCCGAAACTTTTCAGCCCGATCGGAATATACCCAGGGGTGTTGTGAGTGAAAATGTGTGTAAAAATAGGTACTTTTTGCGTTTTAGCAACATGTTGGTAACATGAGCTTTTGAGGTATCGTTTTCCATGTTTTTGGGGACGAGAAGATCGAATATGAGGTCGATTTTGGCCAAGGAGTGGAAAATTGAGGTTGTACCAGATGTTCAGCTCCCAAAATTGATTTTGTATGAGTCAAAAACCTGCGAAATCGTCTGAAATCACCATCAGTTTGTAGAATAACACTAGAAAAAGTGTCAACACGTGGATCAAGACGATTAAATGCCACTACCAATGATCAAAGTTAATTTGAAAAAAAAAAGATCGTACCTACCTAATTTGTGTTTTGGGTGCCAAAATTGGTGGAAACTTCCAGAAATAGCTATTTCAATTATTTCACATGAAACAAACAATAAATGTACAGCCAACATTTCTGTAGAATAATAAACCCCATGTGACAAGGACTTTGCAGCGTTTTTGGAATCTAAGCACCTTGAAACGTAAAAGAAAGAATTTGGAGAGGGTGTTATGAAAATTGTTTTCTGAGCGAATACATAGGTGTATTATTCACAGAAAAATAAACCAAAATAGGAGCCTAATTCGTGCTTATGGGGGCGTAAATTGATGGAAACTATAAAAAATAGCTATTTCAATTATTGCATATGAAAGAAACAATAAATGAACAGCCCATATTTCTGTATGTGTGTTCAGTAGAATAATTAACCCACGTGAAAAGACTTCGCAGAGATTTTTACGCTCCTGAGCTAGAACTCATACGAGTATTTCGCAAGGGGGAATTTTTTAGCCTCAATGTACACTATCTTCGTTGGTGATAAATATTGAGAACAAAGTGTATGAAGAGGTTTTCGTCGCATAGTTTTTGAGGAGATTCACAAGCGACCACATAGCAGGTAACATAACTAACGGGGGCCTAGCAATAATATTAGCAACGTCAGGTAGGCACTTACTCCTAGTAACGTTGGACAGGTCTACTAGTAGGTTCTACTAGTCTTTACTTCCAACAAACCAGGGCAACAGCAACCTGCCCCTGTGCGTACTTATTAGCTTTTTCCCGCCTAGTTAGACTTTTCTGTTTAATTTAGACTTTTTCCCGTTCAATTTAGACTTTTAGCATGGATATATTTTTCCGCTGGGGGAAAATCTAAAATTTCCGATTTCAAATTCAACCCGCACCGTCTTCGCTGGATCCGTGTGGACCCCCTGCCCCGAGATGATGTACCCCAGGTACGGAATCGTCCGTCAGAAGAGCTCGCACTTCTTGGCGTTCAGCCGTAGCCCATTTTCCCGGAAGAGCGTGAACACCTCCCGCAACCACCACACCATGTCTTCAAAGCTGGCTGCATCCACCCGCACGTCGTCCAAATACACCCGAACCCTCCCCAACCTAATGACCCCGTGCAGGAGCCTGTTCATCGCCCGCTGGAAGGTCGCTGGTGCATTGGTCAGGCCAAACGGCATCACCGTGAACTGCCACAGCCCCCTGGGTGTACAAAACGCTGTCTTCGGCCGGTCAGCCTCCTTCATCGGAATTTGCCAGTAGCCGGATTGCAGGTCCAGTGACGAGAACCAACTGCTCCCTTCCATGGCTGTGACCAGGTCGTCAATGTGGGGTAGCGGGTGAGCATCTCTCCTTGTGACCTCGTTCAACCGGCGGTAGTCGACACAGAACCGGGTCGAGCCGTCCTTCTTCCCTACCAGCACGATCGGGCTCGCCCACGGGCTGCAGGAAGGCTCAATCACCCCCGCCATTTCCATCTCCTCGACGAGGCCGTCCACCTCGGCCAGTCTGTGGGGCGGGACCCTCCTGGGGGCCTGGCGAATCGGCTTGTCGACGTCCACCACGATCTCATGCTCCACCCCCCCTATACGCCCCAGCTCCTGCTTGGTCCGGGCGAACACGTCGGCGAACTCTTCCACCAGTGCAGCCACGGCTGCTGCCCGCTCCTTCGTCAGCCCCTGAACGGCCCTGTCCACCAACCCCTTCACGTGGTCCGCCACCGCCGGGCCCTCCTCCCCTGGCGCCATTAACTCCTTGAAGCCGGCCGACGCTTCCTCCACCACCGCCACATCGCGCACCACCGCGCCATCCATCGTTACACTGCCCGACGCCATATCGATCCTGCACCCCGCCGCCTTCAGGAAGTCCATGCTGAGGATGCAGTCGTCCTTGATGTCTGCCACCATTACCCGGTGTCTCCGCGTCCCCGCCTTCCCGAGCCCCAACGCCACTTCCGCCGTGCCAGCCACCGCCAGCTCTGCCACGGTCACTGACTGCAGAACCACCGACGTCCCCTGCAACTCCAAGTTTCCCTTCTCCACCAGCCCCCGCCTTACGATGGTGACCATGGCCCCTGTGTCCACTACCAAGGAGCACGGCCTCCCGTTCACCGCCCCCTCGATCAAAATCGACGCGCTGGGACTCAGGCGGTACACCGTCGGCTTCCTTTCCCGTCGGCAGGTCCAGCCGCAGGTCGTCCCCCACCTACGACTGCAGTTCGTTTCCCGGCCGCCTGGGGCAGTCCCTTGCCATGTGGCCCACTTCGTTGCACTGGAAGCTTACCCGTCTCGGACACTCCCGGGCCATGTGCCCTTCCTCCCGGCAGCGGAAGCACCTCCTGTCCCCCGACGTCTTGAGTCCTGGACGGGCGGCTGCCCCCTCAGCCCGGCCAATCCGCACCTGCGCCTGCTGAGCCGCCCCGTCGTCCTCCTCCTCGAGCTGGTTCACGCCGCGGACTTTCCCTCCCCACAGGCTGCGAAGGCGACCCACCGCGATTTCCAGGGCTTCCTGCAGAGTGGCTGGAGTCCCCAGGAGCACCAACTCCTGCATTCGCTCGTCCAATAGGCGCTCCGTGAATTGCGCCACCACCAGCGCTTCTACCGCCCCCCTGTCCGCCCCAGGGAGTGCCCGATGAGCCAGCTGGCGGATGTCGCGCGCGAACGCCCGCGTCTCTTCCCCTGGCGCCTGCACCCGGGCCCGGAGCTGGTGCATGAAGGCCTGCGCCTGGTGTCCGCACCCAAATTGCTCCGCCAGGGCCCCCCCCCCCCCAGCCGATCATAGTCATCCCCCGCCTCCAAGAGGACCGCCATTGTCTTCCCTGTGAGGGCGGCTGCTAACGCAACCCCCTTCTCCTCCCTCGTTCAACCATTGGCCTTTGCCACAACTTCAAAGTGGGCGCGATACTCCCTGCCCCCGGAGCCAGCGGCTGGAAGTCCTCCCGACCCGGCGCCCTGCCCGCCTGCGCTGCCTCCCGCAGGTCTTCCCGGAAATCGTTGAACATAGCGACCATTTGTCGCCGCAGTTCACCCAACTCGTCCCGAGCGTCCGTCACGAGCCGGGTCAATTCCGCCCTTACAGCAGCTATGGGGTCGTCGCTAACTGTTTCCACCGCCGATCCCCCTATCTGATCCGTAGTCCTTCCGGTTCCATGCTGATCCCACTTCTGACACCACTGTTATGAAAACACGAAGCTACCAGAACGAATGAACGCTTTATTAAATCAAACAAACAAGCAACTTTTACACCAACTTTTTCAGCAACTTTTTTCACACAGAACTAGACAACAACTTTTTAATGACACTCGCGTCCACAGATACCAAGTTGAACACCTGATCACTACTATATATATATATATATAAGTTACAGGAGGGTTTCTAGGGAAACACTTTTTAAAAAAGGCACTAAACTTTATTGGAGATTGGAAATTTGGTTACACAGAACGGGGTGAGGTGGTACGCTCGAGTTGGAAGCTGGACGGAGACTAAACTCGGGAATTACGAGTCGGAGGGAAGCTCCGACGAGATAGTGGTGGAAACTGCAAGTACGCATAAAATACGCTGAGTGTCAGCACAATATGCGTACGTAACTCCTCCATCCCCAAAAGGAAACTTTCGGGCACAATTCGAAAGTTTCGTACAAGGGAAATTAAAGTCCTGAGATAATAACAGTAATAACACAATATAGTACACAAGTAAGTACAATAAACAAATAAGTAAGTACAAGGTACACAAGTAAGTACCTACAATAATCAAAGAAGTACAAAATACAACAAACAAAGAAGTACAAGAAGTAATGAAGTACAATAAGTACAAGGACTTATACAATAAGTAATAATTAGTACAAGAAGTACAAGAAGTAAGTACAAGTACAAGGACAAGTACAATAAGTATGTACGATTAATAATTGTACTTATACAATAAGTACAATAAGTAATAATAAACAATGAATATTAGGGAAATTACAATAAAGGAGAATAAAGGGGCATCAGAATCGTAAAACAGACTAAACGAGACCACATTTGGTTGGCGTTAAACGGTATGACGTTCCCTGATACGGGCACGACGCCTAAGTTTGATCGCATGAAACACATTATAACAAACACACAGTACGAGAAAAACGTACAGCAGAATGGTCCAAATGCTAGGAATGGCGAGTTTAACGAGACTCGGAGGGGAAATGGGAATGACTGCCTCTGGTTGGATAAGGTTAAGGTCAAGGTCCCGAAGGAGGATTTCAAATTCAGGCTTCTGATCAGATTTTAGTTCTAGATTGAAATTTTCGATTATAAGTGGCTGACCAGAAAGTTCCTTATGGGCGGCAAAAAGAGTGTGATTATGATATAGCACATGGCTTTTGCCGGGGGTCACCAAATAGATACCTCGGAGGGTGCGGAATTGTACGCCGGTAGGGTCGATTATTTCGAGTTTGTCCCCTTTGGGAAAAACGAGGAGGTACTGGTTAATTTCTGTTAGGAGGGATACGTAGTTACGCGGGATGTCTACTTTAAGATACTGACAACTTTGAGCCGTTCCCGTGGAAAGGATTTCAATAACGCATTCTGCCGCAGCCTCGGCGATTAGGTGATTAGGGCAGAGATAAATATGCCGAAGGGTGCACGGCTCGCGGAGCGGGATGATTTGGGAATCCGACTGGGCTTTCAGGAAATATCTCACCGAAGGGATAGTGGTGACGTATTCTGAGTCGATTTGAGTGGGAACAGGTACGACGTGATAGAGGTCGTAATCTTTCTCGTTTACTATAGGGACGTCAAGGAAATAAATAATTTCTTCGGTACCGATGAAGCATTGCACTTTGATGAAGGATTGAATTTCAAAGATGTTCTCTCCCTGGAAACTCAAAAACCTATTTTGGTAGGAAGTTTTTAACCTATCTAGTTCTTTCATCAACGAGGGGGAATCTATTATGCTAGGGTGGAGCTCCCCTTTGTTGCAGAAGGTAATAGAAGTCTCGATATCCTGCAAGGTGTTGACCACCAAATTCAAAAGAATTTGAAAATGTTCAAGGATATCGTTCGCGGGACCTACTCTGGCTTGATCTGTCAGGTATTTGAATTGCGAAAATTCCTTTCTGATTTGTTCGTTGTTGTAGGCAATAGTCTCTAAGGTTCTGTTGAAATTCTCCAATATGGCTTGGTTTATGGAATATTGTGATTTTAATTGGAGTTGCATTTCCTCTTGGTTAGTTAAAAGATGGTGGGCGATCCTATCATATTTTTCCTGATCCGTTGAATCTAAGTTACCCGTAATGAATTTAATCACAGATCCCAAACCGTTTAGTAATCCTCTTCTCATACTGGAGTTGGGGTTTGTGATTTTTACGTTATTTAGTTTTTTATTAATTAGTGTCAAAGTATAATTGATGGTCCTCGCAAGCATTGCCGTTCGCCCATAAATTACTGAGGCTGACGAATTTCGCATGACTGAGATGGTTGAATCATAGTCTGTTCGTACCTTGTGGATGTGATTAAGTAAGTTGGTCAAGTCGTAATAGTGAGTAAGTGTATGATATCCTTCAACTAGTCTAGCGGGTCTGAGTTTGATCGGGAGTAGTCCTGGGTTTGTCGTCAAGTTTCGTATGTCAATGGTGGCCACTCCTGATATTAGGATGACGACGAAGGTCCTGGAACAGGAGAAGGACTTGTAGGTCGTTGATTTTGGGCTTCCTGTTCCGGGTATTTACGAGGTCGTTTGATGTTTGACAGATGTATTTTAGCTTTCGTATTATGGTGCCTCGGGATGATTTCGGCGGTTTTCCTATCTTTGTTCACTGCGACAACTTCCTCCTTGTTATATTTATTTTTTGTCTTTCTTTGAAATTGTTTGTTTTTTACTAAAATTTCTGACGGGATGTCCGGAATTTATTCGCGAGTTTGATTTCGCTTATTTATTACAGCTTCTTTGATCTGGGAACTTCTATTGTTAATTTCGGAGTAAAGAACTTTCATTTTATCTTTATGTTTATCAACATAGTCATTTATTACTCTCTCTTCGAGATTTAGTCTGAACAGCGTGTCGCTATCAACGTGACCATAGACTATTTCGAAAGGTGTGAATTTGGTCACTGAGTGGATTGAGTTGTTATACGCAATTAGGGCGTAATCAACCTTCGATTTAACAGAGTCTGTTGAAAACTCTTCACGATTGTTGAGCAGTCGGAAATGCTCGACTAACGTGGAGTGGAACCTCTCGATAGGACCATTAGAATCCGGATGTTGAGAACTAATGAAATGAATGTCGATCTTATGGAGTTTTAAGCATTCTTTGACTAAATTTGAATCGAATTCGGCCGCGTTATCGGAAACAATGATTTTAGGCGTGCCGTGGTGAGCAAAGAATTTAACGAGATTTTTGATAACCTCCAGACTGTTTCCTGAGGACAGTAAATATGCCTGGGCATACTTGGAGAATGTGTCAATGACGGTTAGGAATTTTCCTCCCTCTAGTGTAATCTTATCGATATGTAGTATTTCAAAGGGTCGAGTAGGAGTGGGGGTAAGGTTATATTTTGGTTTTATCGGGTTTCTGTCATATTCATGAAAGGCAAACTTCACACTGATTAATGAAGTCCTGGATGGTTTGTTTCTGGTTGGGCCAAAAATAATATCGTTTGATTTTTGCATAGGTTTCGTCGATACCCCTGTGATTACATTTGCCAAGATGGTAATCGCGGATTATTTCAGTCGCTCTGGAGTTATCCTCGATGTCTTCTAATAGTTTTGAAAAGTTGGTTAATCGGATTTCTGATTCTTTGAAATACTCCATCATTACGGCAGTGAATCTCTTATATGTTTCGAACTGGTCATTTTGGAAGTGTATCCCATATTTAACTTTCGGTTGAATGTATTCTTTAACAAATTTAACGGTTTCTTCCGTGAATTTTGCTTCCGAAATTTCAACTTGAATTCTTTTCTTAGAGCCAAAAAGTTTTTTGATTTTTACTGGTTGTGGGTCTCTTTTAACTTGTTTGAAAATGATTTGATTGACACTATGATTTATGGGTCCGTCATTAATGGGTATCTCTATGCAGATATTCCCTTCTCGGTTGGAATGGACTGTCGTGTCAGAGGTACTGTCGGTCAGTGATAGTCGTTCGGAGAGTCCTACGTTGACATGTACGGATTCGTTATCTTCAGTTTGTGTCGATGTTGCACCTAGCACATCCGCGTGGGTTTGGAACGCGACTTGAAAAAGGTCGTTAGCGATTTGGTCGGGGTCGTCGTTAGCTAAGGGTTCTGTGTCATTGACATTTAATTCGATTCGGGATAGGGCGTCAGCTACGTGATTGGTATTTCCCGGTTTATAATTTATGTCGAATTGAAACTCTTGAAGTTTCAGTCGCCATCTAAATAATTTCGATGTGGGTTCCTTAAGGGAATACAGCCACTGCAGCGGTTTGTGGTCTGTGTAAAGAATAAATTTCGTACCGTAGAGATAGGGTCTGAAGGACTTAGTGGCGAATAGTACAGCGAGCAATTCCTTCTCAATCGTTGACAATTTCCTTTCGGAGTCGTTCAACGTACGACTAGCATATGCAATCGGGAGATCCTTGCCATTTGTGACTTGGCTAAGAACGCATCCTAAGGCAACATTACTAGCGTCTGTTGTGACGTTAAAAGGTCTTGAGAAATCGGGATATTGCAGAATTGGCTCGTTGACTAAGAGCTGCTTACAGGTTTCGAAGCAATTTAGATAATCAGGCTGGGTAGGATCGATTTTCATATCCTTTTTCAGACACTGTGTAAACGGCTCGGTGATTTTAGCAAAATCTTTAATGAATTTTCGGTAATAGCCAAGGAGGCCAAGGAAACCTTTGATTTCCTTAGTAGTCCTTGGGAGAGGGTAATCTTGTATGGCTCGAATCTTATCGGGATTTGGTTTAACTCCTTGTTCTGTGAGGACATGCCCTAAGTATCCTACTTACTTACGTAAGAACTCCGTCTTGTCTAACTGTATCTTAAGGTTAGCCTTTCGGAGGCGGTCGAATACCTTCCTAAGGTTGACAAGATGTTCTTCTAAGCTAGAGCTGTACACGAGGACGTCGTCGAGATAGACTAGACAACATTCGTTGTTAATGCCGCGTAGTACATTTTCCATAAGACGTGAGAAAGTAGCTGGGCTGTTCTTAAGTCCCATCGCCATGCGGCGAAATTCAAAAAGACCGTATGATCCTGCCGAAAATGCGGTTTTGGGTACACTAGCTTCATCCATTTCTACCTGGTGAAATCCGGCGGAAAGGTCTATCGTGGTGAAGTAGGTACTTCTACCTAGCTTATCAAGCAGGTCTGTGATATTGGGCATAGGGAACTTATCGTCAATTGTCTTTTCGTTCAACTTTCGATAGTCCACTACCAAACGGAATTTTTGTTTGCCGGAGGCATCTAATTTCTTTGGGACGATCCATAGTGGAGCGTTCCGAGGGGAGTGACTTGGTTGAATGATTCCCTGTTCTAACATTGAATCGATTTGAGTCTTTATCTCATCCTTATAAATTTGGGGATAACGATAGGGTTTCGAGTATACAGGAATTTCGTCGGTGGTTCTTATGTGGTGCTTTATCTGATGAGTGAATGTCAACGGTTCGCTTTCGTGGTGGATTATGTCAGAATATTCTTTTAGCAAGTTGATAATTGCACTTGTTTCCTCAGTGTTTAAATGATTCAGTCTGACTTTTGAAAGATCGATTTTTCGTTTATTTAAAGGCTTAGAAACGTTGTAGTTATTTAGGTCGGGGGATTTCTGAATGGTTTCTTTTTGTGACTCTGCATTAAGGTTGTAGTATTCTACCTGGGCTGGTTCCATCTGTCTGACTTCCAATGGTTCTTCAGTAGCGTTACTAACAAGAATATGAGCTACGCAATCTTTGACTGTAACTAGACATTGAGGAATTTCTACGTATTTACCTCTACCATTGCCTATCTTGTTATAAGGGATAATGCCTTCGCCGTTCTGTATGTTCCCTACCTGGATTTTGATTTGCCTCACCATCCTGGGTTCTATAATATACGTTTCCGGGCTTTTAGTCTGGACGTATAGTAATGGAATGTCGGCATTTGGGGTTTTTAACATATGGTTTTCCAGATCAATCTTTGCTCCTAGTGTTTTCAGATTGTCCAAGCCTAATAAGAGGTCGAATCGCTCATGAAACTGAAAAATGTGGAATGGCAATTGAAGATTGCGTGTCTTGAACACATTCCCACAGGGAATTAGGGATAGGAAGTCAATCCGAGAGTTCCCGTGAGCAGTATGTACAAGGAAGGGATCTACCTGAAATTTTGATTTGAAATGTTTATCTGCGATTGTCGGGTTGATATAACTTTTTGAACTTCCCGTGTCTAAAAGAATTTTTAGATTTCGGTCGGGCATCAAGATGTACGGGAGTTCGTTAATTCTCTTGTCTATGTTCATGAGGGTGCATTCTGCTGGAGGCTCTGGACCCCTAAAAAAGATGGGCTTTGAGTTTGCTGGAATTCGATATGATTTTCGGGAATTGAAGGGTCGTACTCCTGACTCTCATTAGAAAACATATTGAAAGTTTCGAATTGGTCTGTTACTTCCTGCACACTGGGGTCATTTTCAGTGTTATATACGACATGTTCATTAGGGTCTGGGTTTTCGGTGTAGCCGTAGTTTTGTTCCTCTACCGAATTTAAATTCGAAAGGTTAGGTCGAGTCCTGGTAGTACTTATTGACATTGGTGTTGGATAATTTTTTGTCATGTTGCTGTTATTCCCGAATTTGTTTCGATGTTGGAAACCTGGCTTGAAGTTCTGAGGATTCATTTGGCGGGAGTAATTTTGTGAAGGTTGAGGATAGCGATAAGGAATCTGTTGAGCGGGACGGTAAGCGGAAGTCTGGAATGGAGTGTTAGTGGGCGGGCGATATGAAGGAACTCCTTGCGGGAAGCGAGGGGTAAATTTCTGTATCGTCTGTACCGGAGGTCGTTGATTAACCTGCATCGGTTTAGAAATGTTTGGTTGCCATTGGAGATTAAAGTCGTTGGTGATCATTACTATTGCTTGGTCTAGAGTCGTAGGAGATTTGGTGCGGAGTAAACTACCGAGCGGATCGTTTAATCCTATCAGGAATGTTCGCAATACCAAATTTTGCATGAAAGGTGTTAATACAGTATATTGATCGGCCATTTGATTCTGTACATAGGCAATTTGGCAGTTAAGGATTTCAACGATACGATCGTAGAACCTAAAACAGTCTTCACCCTGCTTTTGATTCATTTTACACAGTTCCTGGGTTAACCGGTAAATGTCACGTTTATCCGAATACGAATCTAGCAAAGCCTTTCGTAGTTGCGGGTATGTTGTAACATCGTTCGAAAAAATTCTATTGGCTGCTTCTCCTTTTATTTTAGCCGTAAGGGAATTCAATAAGTAAATGTTCTGAAAACAATCTGGGTCATCGTGGTTGTGAAATTGATTGTGTATTGCGTCACAGTTTTTTATGAACGTGTTAAGAAGCAGTTTCTCTCCTTTAAATTCCGGTATCATACCTAAGTACTCGGGTCTCAGGGTGTTAAAGGTATTCCTCGAGCCCGTAGGGTTAGGGTTAGCGGGTTGTTGGACAGAATAAGTTGCGGGGTTAGTTGTGACGTTGAGGTTGGCGTTCTCCTCTACGATTGGGTTTAGGGCATTTTGGAGCATGGTTGCAACAGGATTTGCGTGTGCCATTCTGGATCGGAGGTTGTAGGGATTGGCGGAATCTCCGAGAGATGGAGATCTCTTAGGTTTTGGTTTCGGAATTTTGGGATTTAGGGTGTGTTGTACCTAGTGTCTGTCAACGTGCAACAAAAATAACAATGTAAATTCAATGAATCATGCAATCAAATGTGGTCATGCAACAATTTCTGTGATGAATTTAAAATTGGTTCATCACGGTGGCGTGAGGAAGTGCGCAGGCGGTTATGAGCGGATCACCACCGACATCTACGATCTTTTGGGAGAGTGAAAAGGTGGAGGTGAGTGATAGAATTTGCCCAGGCGGCGGATCTCCACCGACATCTGGGATCTTTTGAGAGAGAGAGATGAGAGGTGAGTGGTAGAGTTTGCCTAGGCGGTTATGAGCGAATCACCACCGACATCTAGGATCTTTTGAAGGAGAGGTGTCCAGGCGGTTATGAGCGAATCACCACCGACATCTGGAATCTTTTGGAGGAGGAGGTTTTGCCTAGGCGGCGGATATCCACCGACATCTAGGATCTTTTAAGAGAGGAGGAGAGAGAGAGCAAGGTAGAGGAGAGAAGAGAGAGCTGGTTAGAGGAAGTGTCGAATGAAGCTAAAGCTGCAGGATCCAGGGTTTTATAGAGAAGTGAGGCCTCTCCCTCCAACCCCCTGTTAGGGGTTGGTGGTGGGGCCCCAGGTTGTGTACCCTGGGTTCTGTGGCTTGTCTCCCCACTCGTTTCGTTTATTTGCGGAACTAAGTTTTGCGTTAGAATATTGGTGAAGACTTAAGTTTACTAGAGGAGTGTTCCCGGGAGGGACTCACGACAGAGGTCCCCCCAGTTTGAACCAAGATTCGTGGAGCTGAAGGCGCAGGTTGACAGGGGCTGAGGGCCATAGCAAACATAAGTGGGGCTGAAGGCCAAAGGTGAGGACTAAACTAAAATTCGTGGGGCTGAAGGCGGAAGGTGACAAGGGCTGAAGGCGCAAGGTGACAGGGGCTGAGGGCCAAGGCAAACATAAATGGGGGCGGAAGGCCAAAGGTGACAACGGCTGACGGCACGGCAACAGGTTGAGTGCTGAGGGCGTGATCCTTAAATCTAGGTGAGGTATGCGTAGATGAGTAGTACATGAGTATTTACATAGATGGGTGGATGAGAGACCCTGAGTTGGAAGAAGATGTAGACAATAGTGGACTTAAATAGTAGACTTAGATAGTAGGCTTAGGTAGTGAGTAGTATGAGTAGAATTTAAAATAGTGATGTACAATAGTATTTACAATGAGGATATTTACAATAGTATTTACAATGAGGATATTTACAATAGTTGAGGTTGAGGCATAGGGTTTAGAGTATTTACAATGGTCGAGGTAGGTGGGTAGGGGTACAATGCGGGGGACACGGAAGTCCGCCGTTCCTTGGGTATGGATGGGTTGTGGGGCGTGGATGGGTGTAAGTGTGGTGTGTGGAGGTGGCAGTGTATGGGTGGTGAGGTGATGGGGTGAGAGAGGCGACTCCCTCTAACAGTCTTCACGTTGGTGAAGACTGATAGAGGGGCCCCTTCACCGCCAGGGCGGTGGTGAAGGGGGAGAGCCGGTGGGAGCCGGTACCCGGGACGTCGCGGAGAGAGGCGGCGACGTCGGGGTCCGGTGGGCGAAATGGAGGCGATGTGTGGTGTTTGTGGTTTGGTGGTGGGCGGGGGAGTGGTGTGGTGAGATTGGTCGGGGAGGACTGGAGCTGGTTTGCACCGTGCCAATGGCACGGTGTGGGGCTTCCCGTCAATTAACAGGGTAGCGGTGGATTGTGTGGAGCGGATGACCTGAAAGGGCCCGGCGTAGAGAGGTTGAAATGTTTTGTGTATGCCGGGCTCTTTCAGGTACATGTGAGTGGCGGTGTAAAATCGTTTGGGATAAGTTGTGTCGTTGTGTGGTGTGGATGTGTGTAGCGGTTCCCTGTTAATTGACGGTGTGTGGTGTGGAGTGAAAATGTCGGCTGGTAAACGGAGGGGATCTTTGAAAGCGTGTTGTGCGGGGCTTGTGTTGTCTGAGGGACGTGCAGAAGTTCGAAGGCTGAGTAATACATATGGGAGTGTTTTTGTCCAAGAGGGGGATGTAGCTGAAGTTGATATGGCCTGTTTCAGGACCGAGTGCCACCGCTCTATTTTCCCGTTGGATTGGGGGTGATAGGGAGTGGTGCGGATTTTTTGGATCCCAAGGGAACGGAGGAGATCTGAAAAGTGGGCGGACTCAAACTGCCTCCCCTGATCGACCGTGATTGTCCGCGGACAACCGTAACGGCTAACCCATTGGTTGAGGAAAGCCGCGGCGACGGCGTCCGCGGTGATGTGGGCGAGCGGGATGCATTCTACCCAATTGGTGGCACGGTCGATCATGGTGAGGCAGTATTTCTTCCCCTCGGAGGGGGGAAGGGGGCCGACCAGATCTAGGTGGACATGTTCCCATGGGAGGGAGTCGGGAATGGGTTGAGGAGTGACGTGGGGGTGTGCCGAGACCTTGTAAGTTTGGCACTTCTGGCACCCTAGAACCCAGTTACGGATATCTGTGTTCATATGGGGCCAGAAGTACCGTGGTTTTACTAGGTCCCGGCTAGCCCGGATGCCGGGGTGGTGAAGGGAGTGATAGTGGAGGAAGAGCTGCCGCCTGAGGTCGGGTGGGACGTAAAGGCGCGGTGAGTCGGCCGTTACGTCACACCAGAGCTCAAGGGGCGGCAGCTGTAGGAGTTTGGAGGCGGAGATGAGGTTGGAGAGGGTTTGGTCGGATTCGGGATTTTGATGGGATTTGATGGTGTGTGGGGAGGGGAATGGCAGTAACTCCGCCACCGGCGCGGGGGTGGGGCGGGAGAGCGCGTCCGCCACGCAGTTGTCAGCCCCCGGCAGATACCGAATATCGGATGTGAATTGGCCGATGAATTCGAGCTGCCGGAGGCGACGAGGCGAGGCGGATTTGCGGCTTTGTAGGAGGGCGTGGGTGAGGGGCTTGTGGTCCGTTACGACAGAGAACTGCCTGCCCTCCACGAAGTCACGAAAATGTTTTATGGCTTCGTGGATGGCGAGGAGCTCTCTGTCGAACGTTGAGTATTTTTTCTGGGTGGGGGATAAGGTTTTAGAGAAAAACCCGAGGGGTTGGGGGGTGGCGCCGGTGTGCTGGTGGAGCACTGCCCCGATGGCCCAATCGGACGCATCGGTCGTGATGGAAAGGGGTGCGTGGGGATCGGGATGGGCCAATAGAGCGGCGTCGACTAGGTCCTGTTTGCAAGTTTGGAAGGCGGTAGTGAGTTCTGGGGACCAGGAGATGGGGCGGTTGTCATTTTTCTTGGGGGGTTGGGGGATGGCGTTGATGAGGGGTTGTTGGTGTTGTGCTGAGTGTTTTATGTGTCTACGGTAAAAGTTCAACATACCCAAAAAACGGCGGAGTTCCGTAACGGTGCGGGGCTGGGGGAAGTCGCTGATGGCGTGGACCTTGTCCGGTAGTGGCTTGATTCCGTCGGAGGAGACGAGGTGGCCGAGACAGCGGACGGAGGATTGGGCTAGGACACATTTGTCCACGTTGATCTGGAGCCCCTCAGTGGCGAAGATGTTCAAAATTTGGGTCAGGTGGTTCAGGTGCTCTTCGGGGTTGCGGGATGCTATCAGAACGTCGTCTAAAAACCAAAAGACGAACGGGAGGCCACGTAATATGTTATCCATATAACGCTGCCACGTCTGGGCAGCGTTCCTAAGGCCAAATCCCATCTTGACGTATTCGAAAAGGCCGAAGGGGGTGATGATAGCGGTTTTCGGTATGTCTGGGGGGTGGATGTTGATGTGGTGGAAGGCTCTTGATATGTCGAGGGTGGAGAATATGTGTGTGTTGTGTAAGTGTGAAGAAAAATCCCGGAGGTGGGGGACGTTGTAGAGGTCGGGTGTTGTTTTGGAGTTGAGGCGGCGGTAGTCGCCACAGGGGCGGATATCCCCGTTGGGCTTTTGCACTATGTGCAGGGGGGAAGCCCAAGGGGATTTTGAGGGGCGGATAATGCCGTCGGTGATCAACTGATCGAAGTGTTTGCGGGCTTGGGATAGTTGTAAGGGGTGGAGGCGGCGGGCTTTGGCTGTAATCGGGGGTCCAGTGGTCTCAATGAAGTGTTGGATGGTGGATATGTGGGCTGAGGGGCGGCGCTGGGGGCGGTACTGTTGGAGGAGGGTTTCAAATTTAGTGGGGGGCTGATTGATTGCGTGGATAAAGCCGGGGATTGGTTTGTTGGTGGAGGGGTCAATCAGGCGCGCGTTTTTGACGTCGACCTGGAGGCCGAAATATGCTAAAAAATCGGCCCCCAGGATCGCTTTCTCCACGTCCGCCACGGTGAATTCCCACTCGTACGCGAGTCCGCTCATGTAAACCGATGAGCAGTACGTCCCGTACGAGGGGATGGTGGTACCGTTGGCGGCGTAGAGAAGCTGGCGATAACAGCGCGCCTGACGACGGAGGATTGAATTTGGAAAAATTGATAGCGCCGCCCCTGTGTCGATCAGGAAGGGGACGTTTGTTTTTTTGCAGCGGAGGAAAAGACGTTGGTGGGTGGGGGTTGCGTGTTGTAAAATTGCGGCGGTGGGGGCGGGGTATGTCTGGTCCGGTGTTGGGTTGGTAGCAGGGGTGGTGGGGTTGAGTGGTGGTGGGGGTTTGTCTCCCTCAAAGGAGACGTGGAGGGAAGGGCGCCTGGTCCGTGGGAGGGGAACGGTGTTTGGAAGGGATGCGTCGGCGCTGTGAGGTGCTGCCGGGAGGTTGGCGGACGTGGAGGCGGTTGAGAGGGGGCCGTTCCTTGGTGGGGGAACGGTTGTTGGCCTTGAGAGGGGGTTGGCGGCGCAGCGAGGCGCGGCCGTGGGGTTGGCGGCCGTGGAGGCGGTTGAGAGGGGGCCGTTCCTTGGTGGGGGAACGGTTGTTGGCCTTGAGAGGGGGTTGGCGGCGCAGCGAGGCGCGGCCGTGGGGTTGGCGGCCGTGGAGGAGGTTGAGGGGGGGCCGTTCCTAGGTGGGGGAACGGTGGCCGGACGGGAGGTGGGGCCGGCGGCGCAGCGAGGCGCGGCCGTGAGGTTGGCGGCCGTGGAGGTTGTTGAGTGGGGGACGTTCTTAGGTGGGGGCACGGTTCTTGGGCGGAAGAGGGAGGTGGCGGCGTAGCGAGGCGCGGCCGTGAGGTTGGCGGCCGTGGAGGTTGGTGACTGGGGGACGTTCTTAGGTGGGGGAACGGTGTTTGGTCGGGAGAGGGAGGTGGCGGTGTAGCGAGGCGCGGCCGTGAGGTTGGCGGCCGTGGCGGCGGCCGGGGAGGGGCTGGTCCGAGGTGGGGGAACGGCTTTTGGTGGGGGGAGGGAGGTGGCGGCGCAGCGAGGCGCGGCCGTGAGGTTGGCGGCCGTGGCGGCGGCGTAGGAAGGGTAGGAGGTCTTGGTGGTGGTGGTTGAGTTGATGCGGGGCGGGGGGGAATGGAGGGGGTGCCCCCCCTGTGTTGGCGAGGAGGGGGGCCCGCCGGGTTCACCGGCGGGCGTCGGCGTTTCACTGCCCGGAGGGGAAGGAGCAGGGGGTTTGGCACTTGCGGGCCTCCCCACCGAAGTTTACGTGGTAGAAGCATCGTTGGGGGTGGTCGGCGGGGAGGTAGTTCGTCCTGGCGTGGCAAGGCGTGTTGGAGGGGGTCGCGTTGGTTGGTGATCTCCCTCTTCGCTGCTCCCGAGGAGGGGTGGGGCGGCGTTCGGGGGAAGGCGGGCGTCTGCGGTCCGTGGTGGGGGTTCGGCGGCGGTCCGCGGAGGGTCTTTGGCGGCGTTCCGTGGAGGGGAACGGCGCCTGTCAATGGAGGGGGGTCGGCGGCGCTCGGTGGAGTGGGGACGGCTGCGCTCGCGGGACGTTGCGGCGCGTTGTAGGGGAGGGGGTGCTGTGCGGGGGTTGTGTATTTCGCTGACGCTGGAGCAGCGGCGAGGTCATGCACCGTGTCGGCGAGGCGGAGGAGAGGTTCGTCCGGGCCGTAGAGGTGGCTGGCGAGTGACATCTGAATGGGGTGGGGTAGGGCGCACAACCAGAAGGTCCGGGCGATGTCGGCGGTCATAATGCCCTGCAGTTGATGTTGCAGGCGCCGGTAGAGGTGGGAGGGTTTCATATCGCCGAGGTGTAGCGGCTGCGTCAGGGCGGCGACTCTCGCGATTTTAGAAGGTTGGTAGAGGGAGATGAGGCGGCCGCGGAGGTCGTCGTAGGCGGTTGCGGCGTCGGGGAAGATGTCTGATGTCTGCAGCAAGATGTCGTACGGCAAAAGGGAGATGATGCGGGAGTAGCGTGTCTTTTGGCTGTGGATCCCTGCGGCCGAGAATGCTGCGTCCACCTGGAAAAACCACAATGCGGGGTCATGTGAATAAAAGGGTGGTAATGAGGGGAAATGACGCAGAGGCGGTCATGACGTCGGCGGCGGCGGCGGTGGCTGCGGCTGCAGCGGCGGCGGCGGCGGGCGCAGGTGAAGAGGCGGAGCCGGGTGGCGAAAGGGTGGAGAACGGGTTGGCGACAGCGGTCGTTGCGTCCGTTGTCTTGGCGGCGGGTGGCTGCAGCGTGGACGGCCGGAGAAGCGGCGGCGGTGTCGAGTTAGGGTCCATGGTTGAGTCTGTAATTTGAAAAAAATTCAAATTTTAAATTTCAAATTCAAAATTCGCAAAAATCGGGAGGGGAGGTGTGTGTGGTTGAGCGGAGATGTGAGAGGTGTGCGATCTCCGAGCGGTTGAGGGAGTGTGGGCGAAAATTGCGAAAATTAACTGACTGACTGACCGAATTTGAAACTGAAAAGGGGACACCGAACTGAACTTGAGACTGGGGTTTGACACAGTAGGTAAGGAAGGTTGGGTGAACGTCGGGTTCACCACTGTGATGAATTTAAAATTGGTTCATCACGGTGGCGTGAGGAAGTGCGCAGGCGGTTATGAGCGGATCACCACCGACATCTACGATCTTTTGGGAGAGTGAAAAGGTGGAGGTGAGTGATAGACTTTGCCCAGGCGGCGGATCTCCACCGACATCTGGGATCTTTTGAGAGAGAGAGATGAGAGGTGAGTGGTAGAGTTTGCCTAGGCGGTTATGAGCGAATCACCACCGACATCTAGGATCTTTTGAAGGAGAGGTGTCCAGGCGGTTATGAGCGAATCACCACCGACATCTGGAATCTTTTGGAGGAGGAGGTTTTGCCTAGGCGGCGGATATCCACCGACATCTAGGATCTTTTAAGAGAGGAGGAGAGAGAGAGCAAGGTAGAGGAGAGAAGAGAGAGCTGGTTAGAGGAAGTGTCGAATGAAGCTAAAGCTGCAGGATCCAGGGTTTTATAGAGAAGTGAGGCCTCTCCCTCCAACCCCCTGTTAGGGGTTGGTGGTGGGGCCCCAGGTTGTGTACCCTGGGTTCTGTGGCTTGTCTCCCCACTCGTTTCGTTTATTTGCGGAACTAAGTTTTGCGTTAGAATATTGGTGAAGACTTAAGTTTACTAGAGGAGTGTTCCCGGGAGGGACTCACGACAATTTCGAAAAAATTATTTAAGATTAAAATTTAGTTCGGGGGATAATTTGAAGTTGAAGATAAAAATGGGTTAACAATTATTTACAGATGAATTAATAATATTGAGAAACAAAATTATTAAATAGTAAAATATGAGATTGGTTTCTTTAATAGAGTGATTGTTCAAAGCTAAATGCTCTCTAATAAAGTTATTATTATAACAAAGGTAATCAACTTTTAGATAGCTAAGTATTATATAGGTTTCTTAATCAATCCGTGGAATACGGATGTTAGATAGCAAGATATAATTTGAATTTCTTAACTTATCCGTGGAATGCGGATTTTAAATAGCGAGATATAAATTGAATTTCTTAACCAACCGTGGAATACGGATGTTAAATAGCGAGATATAAATTGAATTTCTTAACCAATCCGTGGAATACGGATTTCCTAAGGCCTAAGGGATTGCCTGTCTTATCTAACGAGAGCTGGAGTTGATGTTGGCGTGGTACTCACACTACTGGAACGACCATGAGTGATTCCGAACTGGTACTGGTGTTCAGGTAGGCTCCCTGAGTCTGTCAGCTTCCTGCACTTCGTGTTGCTTCGGACGGGCGCGATATGCCTTTGCGGGTCTTCTGGTCGGCGAACCATGCGGACGTAGTATACTTGTACGTGGCGTGGGGTCTTGGTCAAAGTTTCAAAATTCACTGGTGATCACGATATGCCCTCGCGATACGGAATTTTACTTGGAACTAGACGGTGTGCACTCGGCGGATTACCACACTCACTTTCCAACTCGTGTTCTTCAGTGCGAAACTTCGAAGTTCTCGATGGTCCTTATTTCCTTCTGTTTCGGGAATCGAAACTTTTTCGGGAAAAATGTCCGGAAGGACTGCGCCAGTTACAGGAGGGTTTCTAGGGAAACACTTTTTAAAAAAGGCACTGAACTTTATTGGAGATTGGAAATTTGGTTACACAGAACGGGGTGAGGTGGTACGCTCGAGTTGGAAGCTGGACGGAGACTAAACTCGGGAATTACGAGTCGGAGGGAAGCTCCGACGAGATAGTGGTGGAAACTGCAAGTACGCATAAAATACGCTGAGTGTTAGCACAATATGCGTACGTAACTTATATATATATATATATATATATATATATATATATATATATATATATATATTTGTTTATAACTTCGGACACAAAAAGAGGACACAGAGAAAGAAACTTACACTACGTCTGAACGTTTCGCACTCAGCGTCGTCGGTATATATATATATATATATATATATATAATATTGTTGAGGAAATGATATTCTCATTCAATATAGAGGTACCTAATTATGAACTAAAAGATGTCCTCAACTAATAACTACTGTGAAAACGATGACACTCGAGTATGAGTACCTATTTCACTATTATTCCTCCAACGGAGAAATGACACGTACTTACATGTGACTTGTTATTGAACATATGTTAATAACGTGCCTATTGTCTGATTTGTACTTTTCAGTTCACTTCTCTACTTCTGCTCTGTACTGCTCAAGCTCTAGTTCAAGAGTTCATCTCGTTCTGGTTTTTGTGTTTCGCTGTGTTGTATTGTGAATATACCTATTGCTCAAAATTAATAGTGTGCACAGCTTCATTATATATACTTATTGAGAGAAAGAGATTCACCCGAAAGGTAAGATGTCTTTTTACATCTAACACGATATCGTTTGTTAGACGGGTGTTCGATCTGACGCCATGATGATTATGCGGAACCATTTGAAATTTTGAATGCGTCTAGAAGCCATTAATTTACGAGTTGGATGGATTTGCGTTGCTCTGTATTTCGCTCGTATTCATTACGTATTCGTAGATGATTCTTTAATACTAACTAGGAGGATCGTGTAGATTTTCTGGTTTACTAGTTGAATCGCAGAATTGTTCCTGTTGGTATCCGCGAGAATCCGCTTTGTTCCTTCGCTGTTCCCGTTTGCATGCCGAGAAAGTTCTTGCTACGATTCTAAAGTGCTTGAACCGACGTCGTTATGAATTTAGCCATCGTTGGTTAGGTATTTCTTAAAAGATTGCCGCACGATTGTTTGATTGAAGGCAGGTGCCGTAACGAGCGCGCTTTCGGACCTATATCCTGGTACACGATTTTCTAGGGTATACTTTGTGAGTAACCGTTCAGGAAGCAGCCTTGAGCTTCGCTGAACACCCTCACGCGCGAGAACCATACGAAGAGTAGAGTTCGCTAGGTAATAACGATTGGCAGTTTAATGAAATTAATTATGCGCAATGAATTTTACACGCTGTATTTGAAGACGTTACCGAGTACCCGATCCGTTTGATGACTGGATCGTTTTGGGCCGCGTGAAACTGTATGTGGAAGAGCAGTACCAAACGATCAAGGCTTCACTTGGTACTGTGTAAGAGAAAATCATAATGTGTACTCAACGAAAAACAAACAGAGCCACGCATATCCAACGATTTCCAACAAGGTGTTCAAGGCTTTCGACTGACTATAATTGATAGAAGCAGGGCTCTATTGATGCGCCTCACATGGCATAGCTCGCAACTGGCACTGAGTTTCACCGGATTGCGTTACCAGCAAGGAGCAAAATCCGGATAGGGTAACTTCTGCGATGCAGGTGTATCGCATCCAGAGACGAGAGGGTGTCAGGGGAGTACCCTCAATTTCAAATTGAATTTTTGTTCGAATCCAAAAGTACAAAATTGAATTTTGGAAAAAAAGAAAAAAAAGAAGAAAAAAAAAAACTTTGGAAAATTTTTGATTATAACTTTACTCATGTCTCTTTTGAAATTGTAGCGAACGAGACTCCCAGGGTCAGTTGAGAAATTACAATGGTCACCCTGAAGAAACGCTGATCTCAACTATCGTGATTGTTGTTCATTGAAGAAGCGTGTTTCAAGAAAATTGTCATGCTCTCTCAATAAGGATGATTGATGATACAAATGATGATACTTGAATGTGCTTATTTGACGTGTTGTTAATTCAAGTTTGTTTGCAGAGACTTAGTGACGGTTGTCTCCAAAAATGACGAACGAGAAAGGGTTTAGCCTGGCTGAGCTGAAAAACATGCTCATCAACGAGTTTAACGAAAAAGAGCAAATGCTAACTTTCAGTAAAAATGTTGGGTCGGGCATGATGCTATCCTCTGGTCAAAAATCTTTCGGCTCAATTACTCGTGGAAATGCAAGAGGTGGTCGTGGTGGCGGTCGAAACGTGGGGGGAAATCGGAGAAATGAAGCTGGTAACCCTTCGTCCGATCGTCCCCAGGAAAAGAATCTTGCAGGAGTCCAAAAGAAATTAATATGTTTTAATTGCGGTCGCAAAGGACATTCTTATCGCAAGTGTTTTTCCAAGCAACGAAAGTGTTACAACTGTGGGCGTTTGAGTAACCACTTGGCTGCTCAGTGCCCTGAGCCTCGTAAGCATTCAGGTGTAACACAGGCGAGGAAAACACCAAACTTATCTGAAAAACCACGAGTGTTACAGATGAAAGTCGGAGAGGCCAGACGTTTGAAGACTCATTTTGGTAGTACTGGCAACCAATCCTTATTTTATGTGGTCGGTGGCTTGAGCAGGCAGGATACGGTTGACACCTGGGTCATCATGGGGGAGAACGAAGCTGAGGAAATGAAGACTCTCAACTACTCCAGGGAAAGGACTGAATCAGCTATGCATGTTTCTACAGGTATGTTACAGCCTAAGTCATTCCTTGCAGTGATAGATTCTGGGGCTACAGAACATCTTGCTAACCGAAGTGAATATTTCGAAAATCTTAAGCCATTAGAAACACCCAAACGATTCACATGCGCCAACAAAGATGTTGGAGCTGACTTGGTGTGTAAATATTACGGAGATATTTTGATAAAAAATAATGGGATTATTTCTCGCTTGAAAAATGTTCTTTATTCACCTGAATTAACGGTCAACTTATTTTCTCTTCGCAAAGTAACTGGTGCAGGAATGAATGTCACATTTTCAAAAGATCGTGCTGAATTTGTTGACTCCTCATCAGGGAAAACTATTAAGACTGCTGAATGTCGAGATTGTTACTGGTGGGTTGAATTCGATCTAGTTTCATCCTCTGGTAACAAACGAAAAAATAGCTCGGAACTACCGTGTTTACATGTTAATAAGAAGTCTTGTGCCGATTCTTATGGCGCCGGAAAACCTGGTGCTGGCTTGTCAAGCCGCAACAACTCTTCAGTTTTCCCGGCGGGAGGGAGGAGTGATATGAATCGTCACCACATGGTCACGAGACATAAAAATTCTTTTGATGGAAATTCGCTTGAACAAACTGAGTCACAAGACTTGGGTCCTTCAACGAGCGCTAAGGCGGGAGGGAGCCCTATAGACTCAAGAAACGAAATCTTGTCAGGCAAAATTGATGAAGAAATTCAGGAACTTGATTTGAGAAAACTGGGTCAACAGTTTGGAGTTAGTTTACGAGACAATGAGGACCTGCTTTGGCACATAAGATTATGCCACCCTTCTAAAAAATATATGGAAGCTGCGACTAAATTTATTCCTGAAATGAAAAATGTTAGGATCACGAATCGAATTTTAGATTGTGTGGATTGTGCTCAAGCCAAGACAGTTAGGAAGTCTCACACTGATGTTAGAGCAAGAGCAGAAAACCCTTTCGTTGTTCTACATAGTGATTTGATTGGTCCAGTGTCTCCAGTTAATTTTCGTAATCAGGCCAAGTATGTGGTCACCTTCATTTGTGATTACTCAAGATATGTTTTTGCATACACCATTCATGATAAGACTCAAGTTCACGAAGCTCTAAAGAAATGTCTGGAGCAAATTAGGTGCATTGTGAACAAAAGTCTAACGGTATGCTCAATCAGAACAGATGCTGGACGTGAGTATATGACCTCACAAATGAACGAACTGCTTGAAAACGAAAAGATCAAGCTGACAACGTCACCACCGCATACTCCGCAACTAAACGGTACCGCAGAAAGGTTAAACTTGGAATTAATTCAAAAGATCCGCGTGTGCTTGCTTTCAGCAAAAATGCCTTATTCCTTTTGGGGACACGCCTTGAAGTACGTTGTTCATGTTCGCAATCGTCTGCCTCATGCATCCAACAATTTCATTAGCCCGTATGAAATGGTGTTTGGGAGGGAGCCGTCAATGAAGTTTATTAGACGTTTCGGCTGCTTAGCAATGGTTGTAGATCATAAACCTAAAGTAAAATTTGCCCCAAATGCCAGGAAAGCGTACGTATTAGAATGTGATGATACAGGCCTTCTCTTGCTTGATGATGAACATAGAACATTAGTTAGGTCATGTGATGTTAAGTGTATAGAAAATATTGTTTACGGGGATAAAATCAAAGACTATCCTAGACCACTTGCTGATTCACTAGAATTTGGAGTTGCAGAAAAGCCGAACGATGAGGGCTTGAATAGAGCGCTCTACACTGTACCAAATTCTTATGAAGAAGCAATGAATAGTGCTGAACGAGATCAATGGGAAGAATCAATTAAAGACGAATTGAGTTCATTGGAGGCAAATGGAACTTGGAAATTCGTAAAGAAATCAGAGTTAGATTCTGGTACTAAAGTAATCAAAGCTAGGTGGGTTTATAGGAAGAAAAGCGAACCTGATGGAAGTATTCGTTTCAAGAGTAGACTAGTTGCAAAAGGATTTGCTGATAAAAATGAGTACGATTTGAATGAAATTTATGCACCTGTTGCGAGGTTGAATGATGTAAGGCTAGTATTATCGATATCTAACAAATTTGACTTGGAATTGCATCATCTCGATGTCAAGACTGCGTTCTTGTATGGGGAATTACAGAAACCTGTCTTTATGGAGGTACCTGAAGGGGTTGCTGAATTGACTGAAACTCCAAACGATATTCGAGAAACGCATGTTTGCAAATTAGTTCGCTCTCTCTATGGATTGAAAGTTTCACCTAACCTATGGTACAAAAAATTCAGTTCAATTTTGTTGAATTTAGGGTTTGTGAAATACGATTTTCAAAAATGCCTTTTCCGTTATGATGAGGGAAACCGATTTATTATCCTATTAATTTATGTTGATGATTGCCTTCTTGCATCAAATTGTTCACACAAGGCAAAGGAAATCATTCGGAAAATTTCCGAGGAGCTGAATATTAATGATTTGGGCGCTCCAAGGAAATTTCTAGGATTGGAAATTTCTAGGAATCGAAAGGAAAATACTATCTTTATTAGTCAGAAAAAATTAATAACCGAAGTCATTGAGAAGTACCTGGAGCAACCAGGTAAGACTAGTAATTTGCCTATGTTTCCAAAGACTAATACTCTCGCTTGTCAACTGGAGAATAACGAAGTTTCTCCGTTTGTTCCTTATCGTGAATTGGTTGGGTCACTCTTGTACATCCAGAATTGTTCACGACCTGACATTTCTTATGCTGTTAACTTTCTCAGTAGAAAACAAGTGGGCCACACTGCCTATGATTGGGAGTGTTTACAGAAGGTACTTCAGTACCTTAACGGAACATTGAAGTTTGGTTTGTTGCTTACTGGAACTGGTGAGAATCTGGAATGCTATGTGGATGCTTCTTTAGGCACCAACGATATAGGAGGAAAATCAACCACCGGATTCGTAGTTAAAGCTTTTGGGGACCTCATTTCCTGGAAATCCACCAAACAGTCGCACGTTTCATTGTCTTCAGCCGAAGCTGAGTACTTGGCTATGACAGCTGCTTGTAAGGAGACTGTATGCTTGAGAAGTACGATCAAGTTTTTGAAACAGATGGACTTGAAACCAGTATTATATTGTGACTGCAAGCCTGCCATTGCACTGGCAAAAACTGACGAGTCACGTTCCCTTAAACATATTGTGAAGCTCTCTTACCATTTTGTCAGACAGCTTTTTGAACAGGGTGGAGTTTGTATCGAATGGGTGGCAACAGACGATCAAGTAGCAGATATATTGACGAAGCCATTACCACAAGAGAAATTTATGGGTTTTAGAAATTTGCTGATGAATGTGTCGGCTTAACGAAAGAATGGAAACTAATATAGATTTTCTTTATTTCCATACAGAGCCTTGGGAATAGCGCAGAAGACCTACGACACAGTTGGACCCTCACTACGCGATTGTGGATTGAGTAGCTTTAATTGAGGTGACATCAATCTTTATAGCGTATTGTCTATTAGGTTACAGAAGAATCAGCAACGTGTCAACGAGTTTGCTTTGAACCTGATTGTTGTTTTACTTGGAAACGATTTTATTCCTTGTGCCTACATTGACTTTGATGAAAGATGTATGTACGAAGCATTTCATGAGAAGGAGGGAGTGTTGAGGAAATGATATTCTCATTCAATATAGAGGTACCTAATTATGAACTAAAAGATGTCCTCAACTAATAACTACTGTGAAAACGATGACACTCGAGTATGAGTACCTATTTCACTATTATTCCTCCAACGGAGAAATGACACGTACTTACATGTGACTTGTTATTGAACATATGTTAATAACGTGCCTATTGTCTGATTTGTACTTTTCAGTTCACTTCTCTACTTCTGCTCTGTACTGCTCAAGCTCTAGTTCAAGAGTTCATCTCGTTCTGGTTTTTGTGTTTCGCTGTGTTGTATTGTGAATATACCTATTGCTCAAAATTAATAGTGTGCACAGCTTCATTATATATACTTATTGAGAGAAAGAGATTCACCCGAAAGGTAAGATGTCTTTTTACATCTAACAAATATACATCCTGGTATCATTGTGGCTACCACACACAGAAAAGTTGCATTTAAAGTGGCACCCGTGTGCATAAGGCATCCGTATAAGGGTGCCACTTTGAAATCCCTACGTAGTTTGGAGGTTAATAGAAGAAAAAAATTGAAACGCTTCGGAAGTGCTGCAACTATCAATTATCAATAACTATCGATACACAGAAGGGGGTAAATCGATAAGAGGAGTCAGATATATTGATTTGAAAATTGTCACATGGGTGCCACAAACATAGCAAGATGGATAACAATTATACGGCCATAGTTCCCGATTTTTCCAAACGCAGCGCTGTTGCTAGTCGAGAATATACGCAGTATATCATAAAATTGATGAAGACCTATCATTGCGACCTCCGGAGATTTGGCAACACTGTTGTGAAATGTTGGCACATCGTGCAGTTTTGGGCTTATAACATCGAAACTATGATTCATACAGAACATTTCACTCGAACAAAAATTAAAGAGCATTAAATTATACTTAGAATGATTTTCTTAAACATCAAATTTGGTTCAGCCGTCTGGCTGGAATGGGCAGTCTAAACTCGGAAAATTCTTCCATTTTGACTGAAAAGTGTGTTTCACACGCCTGTAACTAAAAATTGGTATTCCAAATGAAAAAATCATATAAATAAAGTTGTATATCATTAAATTCTGCGTTCAAAGCACCCATATTTTTTAATTAAAATTGCAATTTAAAATTATAATTGATCTACTCTTTAATATTTCAATGAAATATTTTGAAGTCCATGTTTGGCATCAAACGGTGGGGGGGGGGGGGGTAGCCCCCTTAAAAATTTGGTGGTTTCGTTTCAAGACGTAGAATCCAAAAATATATTAAACAATAATTTCTGTCCGTCCGCAGTACGCTGCGCTGTTACCATAAACCAAAATTAATGAAATTCGGTTGGTAGGTTCCAGTTCGGGTCTTTCTGATCCGCGAAGCACAGCGTTACCGGCGGCGGTCCGCTTTTGTTCAAATTTAGTAGACAGTTGGGGTGGTGTAGCTCCTAGGTCGTCCCCAATTAATTTGATGCTCTACAACTTTAGTTACCTATAATATAACACTTTTCATTTTGAATACCGGTACAATCGTTTTTTAGTTTAGGACAACTTTTGTCAGCCAAAAAGCTCAAAATTGTAGGAATTTTTCCAGTTTTTAGCTTACCTATCTATAAGATTTACCTGAACGGTCCATCTTACAGGACTCATCCATCTTTGGCATCGAAGTCCATCTTTGGCATCGATCATGAGGGAAAAGAAAAAAGTTTAGCCCCCTCAAAATTTGACCGTTTCGTTTCAAGACACGCAGAATCCCAAAATATATTACACAATAATTTCTGTCCGTCCGCTGTACGCCGCGCCTTACCAGACACTTTTCTTTGTTACCACAAACCAAAATTAATGGAATTTGGTTGGTAGGTTCCAATGAGGGTCTTTTTTGATCCGCGAAGCTTGGCATTACCGGCGGCGGCGGCCCGATTTTGTTCAAATTCAGTGATAGTGGGGTGGGTGTAGCTCCTAGATCGTCCCATATGAATTTCAAATAGCTCGGATCATTAGTACGACCACTGCTTGCGCAGACGCAAAATCGAGGTACTCAATTTCTTCATGTTGCCGTCTGAGGACAAGTACAGAAGCCTTACCTATTAATAAAGCGTTAACTATCAATTTTGAAAAACCCACGACTTTTTTTTCCATATTTGTAGAAGTATTCGTAGAAGCTAGGTAAGTACAAATTCGGTTATAAAGTCGTATTCTATCATTCTTTGACCGCCCGATTTCGATGGCATTTTTAGGAACAGTTCTTCAAGCTAGGCCTAGGAATTTTCGTTCTACTATTTTTAAACTACAAGTTATGCTTCATGCATTACAACAAATAATTGTAGATAGAATTTTCGAATCTACCGCATATTTAGGAAACTGTAATTACCTAGCGGGAAGAAACGTAAAAACTCTGCAAATTATTAAACAACGGTTTATTATTTTCCTATAAGGATTCCCCATATCCGAGCGGATGGGGAGCCCAGCCCGCAAATGTTGCCAAAATCGGATTCGAACTGAGGATATTATGCGCGTGCCAAGGGTTGGCGGACACAGACCAAGATACATACATCGAACCAAATTTTTGTTCAAGTTGCTAAAGTATGTACCTAACGACCAAATCGAAAATAGCCATCTTTCTCGAAATGAAATAATATCGCGGAACAACCAACTCGGTTTCATGCAGCAATTTCTTTTCAACCAATTAAAATTGTAAATTGAATATTTCAATATAGAAACACTGCAAAGTCCTTGTCGCATGGGTTTATTATTCTTGTAGAATTAGCTACAGAAATGTTAGCTGCTCATTTATAGTTTCTCAAAAGTTTTTTAAAACAAATTATCTTTGATCAATTATACTGCCATCTAATTGTCTTGATTCACCTGTTGATATTAATTTTTGTGTTATTATACAAATTCATGGTGATTTCAGACAATTTCCCAGGTTTCTGACCCATAAATAATGAATTCGGGGAGCTGAACGTTAGGTACAACTTCAATTCTTAACTCTTTGGTCAGAATCAACTTCATATTCGGTCTTCGTGCTCTGAAAAACATGGAAAACGGTACCATGCAAGCTCATGTTCACCAAAACCTCAAACACTGTAAAACCCCTATTTTTACACCCATCCCCCCCCCCCCCTCCCCCTCCCTAATAAACCAAAAGGGTTCCTCAATGAATCCAGCAAGACTTTGCTAAGGTACCGGGCTTTCATTGATAAATATGATGAACAATACCATCGAATCTACAATTTTAATAGAAAGATTTAAAGGAGAACTTGTACTGTTGCCACATTTCCCAATGATTCCAACAAGTGCCATTCGAAATCAAACGTTTGCCGTTGTGGATTGAATTGTGTGGATTGAATTTGGAAATACATTATGAGTCAGATGTTTGTTCCCAAAATTTAAAATTTTAATATTTGTCTGCCGAGCCTATGCGGCCTTGACAGTTGACATACAAGTGTCTTTCAGTTCAGGATATAGTGTAGACTCAAGAAAAAGAGCGGAAAATTAGGTCAGAAGTTGGTTGTCAAATAGATTTGACATTTTGGTTTATTATTTTCAATAATGAACCATTGGAATCGAGCATGGGAAAAAAACCCTCCCCCCCCAGCCCTTAAAATTTGATGGTTTACGTTTCAAGGTATGTAGAATCCGAAAATGTAATAAAAAATTTCTGTATGTCCGCCGTACGCTTGTACTGGCCACTTTTCTTAGTTACCAGGTTCAGCAACCAATATTCAAAACGCTGCAAATCCCTGCACAACGGTTTATTATTTTGTACAGATCACAGCTCTCTGTATAGATAACCCGTCTATATAATATAATATGATTGTACTATTCTATACATATTATGTGAATCGCAGACCCTCCGTAGGTTAGTACCTAACCCCGTACGCGTTACTAGGTACCTACCTAAATCACGAGTTAAATGTTGCTAAAATAATTCTGTCGATGACAAACAATCAATCAATCAATCAAATATTTATTACAGAATGTAAAAGGACCTAGGTCCCACCTAGAACATTCCACATAGTATCTAAACAGTAAACAGTAACTAAAACGGCAAAAAGAAACGCAAATAATGAAGTTCTGAAGAGAAATTGTTGATGTGGAGTGAAATAGATGCCCCTTCTGCGTAGATCACTGTTTTCTGGGGTCAGTACATACCTTCGTGGTCAAGTATAATGAACCGTTGTGTAATAACTTGCCCATCAATAATACTTCAACGGCTGTTCAATTTGCAAAAGTACCGATCAACAAAATCCAGCCCCTTCTTGGTAGATGAACCTTTGTGTAATAATTTACCGTTGTAAAATAATTTACCGTTATGTAATAATTTACCGTTGTGTAATAATTTGCCATTGTGTAATAATTTACCCATCAACAATACTTCAACGTTTGTTCAAGTTTCACACCTACAAAATCCAATAGTCCATCACTTTTCAAATGAAATAATATTGCACAACAACCAACTCGTCTTCATACAGCCATCCTTGATTACAATCAGGTGCTCCCTAGTGATGATTATCTGGGCCGGATTTATACCGTTGATTCACGATCGTGTTGACGAAGCTTTTTGTTGCACACGAACGGCTGGACGTACAATGCTCCGGGTGGTCTCAAAAAATTGTTTAGCTGGAGACAAATTTAATAACGTAATAAAAACCATACCCTTCTATCGAAAGTTTTCGAGCTACTGCGTTCTTAAAATTTCAACCCCAATTTTGAACCCCTTAGAGATGACTGACAGTAACGCCGAGCTTCGAGGACCAACTAGACCCCGAACGGAACCTATAACCCGAATTTCATCAATTTTTTTTCATGGTAACCGAGAAAAGTGGCCAGTACGGCGTACGGTGGACAGACAGAATTTTTAACCTGACCCTTCAGGTTTTTGCGATGGGACCCCCCGCCGAAAAGCGACAGGAAAAAGTGAGACCAAATAGTGAGACAAAAGTAGCGCGTATTTTAACAATGATTTTCACTTACAATCGAGTAGTTGCTAGGGAAATGAAACGTCTTTCATTTTCATCGGACAAAAATCGTTTTCCATTCGTTGGAAAGCTCTTGATTTATCACGAATGTATTTCGTATTTGTTCTTGGTATTTATATCCTAGTTTCATAATATAACTATATAAATGAATGTTGTAAATGGATAGTAAACAATGACGCTTGTTTGGTTGTCACTTGGTTGTAGTAAACTACGCGGCTTATATAATGCAGCGAGGGGGACAAAAACCTGAAGGGTCAGGTACACCACATTTTAGCCGTCAGGCTTTAAGCGGAAGTCATCCGGGGGTGCAGGGGGCGAAGCCCCCGCCGAGGCGCGCAGCGCCGAGTTTTTATTGCATTTTAGGATTCTACATACCTTGAAACGTAAACCATCAAATTTTGAGGGGGGGTTAGAATTTTTTTTTCATGCTCGATTCCAATGGTTCATTATTGAAAATAATAAACCAAAAATTAATTCGAAAAATACACCTTACACTTTTGGTAGAGGTCTTGAATCCATCAGCCATTTTATCAACTGAAATGACCCATTTGGATCCATTAGGCGATCAGGGCTTTCCTGTGAGACGCACTAGGGTAGGTTTTGACCACAGAATTCAGTGTTTCTATACCGGTAAGTCATAAACCGTTGTGTAGTAATTTGCAGCGTTTTTCATTACATTTTCGGATTTTACGTAGATACCTTGAAATTAATGCTTTCAAAATAATTGGTTTAATGCTCGATTCCAAAGGTTCTTTATTGAAAATAATAACACAAAAAAATAGTACTAACTTGTCCCATGGACAGAAGAACAAAATCGTGGCAACTTATTACAGAACGGTGTATAATTTAAATCACTGTTTTCTGTTGTCAATACCTACCCTCGTGGACCCCCAGGAAAGCACTAAATCGAGTACTGGAGCCGGCCGGGCAGTTACAGTTTCATAAATATGCGGTGGATTCAAGAATGCTGTGATTAGTGTAAGTCATTTGTTGATATTCATGAAGCATGTGTGTTAAGCTACAAAAGTAGGTACCCACCAATTAGAAAAATAAAAAATAACAATCATTCTTTATATCAAATAATATCTTGGAACAACCAACTGGACTTCATACAACCATCCGCGATGGATGCATACCATTTCATTAGCGATCATATTGACGAAGGTTTTCGGTGCATACTTCAGGGCCATAATGTGAACGACGGCTGTACATACTCCAGGTGGTCTCAAAAAATTCCCAAGTTCGAGATCAATTTAAAAACCAAAAACCCGAATTAACGGAGCCCTGAAAATGTCAACCCCTATTTTTCTCCCCTTACAGCCGAGCTCCGCTGACCATTGAGACCCCAAATAGGACCCACAAACCGAATTTCATTAATTTGGGTTTATTATTATGAATAATGAACCTTTGGAATCGAGCATGAAAAAGTAAAAAATGTAACCCCCCCCCCCCCCCCCACCAACAACCCATCAAACTTTGAAAGTTTCCATTTCAAGGTAGTATGTAGAATCCGAAAATGCAATAAAAAAATTTCTGTCCGTCCGCTGTACGATGTATTTAGCACTTTTCTTAGCTACCATGAACCAAAATTAATGAAATTTGGTTTGTAGGCCCGTTTGGGGTCTAGTTGGTCCGCGAAGCTCGGCGTTACTGTCAGTCATCTCTAAGGGGTGAAAAATGGGGTTGAAATGTTCAGAAAACCGTAACTTGAAACGTTTCAATAGAAGGGTTTGGGTTTTTTTACGTTTTTAAATTGATCGTGAACTAAAGAATTTTTGAGACCACCCGGAACATTGTATGACCAGCCGTTAGTTTGCACAGAAAAGCTTCGTCAACACGATCGTGAATCAAACAGAATAAATCCGGCCCAGACATCATCGCTAGGGAGCACCTGATTATAATCACAGATGGCTTTATGAATTCGAGTTGGTTGGGATGATGGCTCTTTTGGATTTTGCTGTTAGGCACTTTCGCAGCTTGAACAATGCTTCATGAAGAACAACAAATGATTAATTATAGAATTATTGAACCCCACGCATTTTTATGAAACTGTAATTCCCTTGCCGGTTCCAGTACTCGATTTAGGCTTTCCTGGGTACATTGAAACGGAAACAGTCTTATTTCAGGGAGGGGTTTACACTTTTTATTTTTATATCCGATTCCAGTTGAAGATAATAAACCAAAAACAGGATTTATTGAAAAGTTGTGTATTTTACACAACCGGGTTTACCGGTATAAAAAACCCACGTTTGTACCGGTTTCAGTGACCAAACCATCGTCAGTAACGAAAGTAGCAAAAGACGATGGTTACTGACGATGGTTTGATATTGATCACCAAAACCGGTACCTTTAACAGTGTTTTGAGTTTTTTCGTGTATTAGTGGTAACAGACAACCTTAAAATAACTCCCTTTTTTTAGCGAATTTTCAAAGAAAATGAAGCTATTGCAATGGCTTCGAAATTTAAATAATATAAATTTTTGGAAATTTTCTTCATAGAAATCCGTTTCAGACCATTCTAAAACGATTCCTGAAATTTAACACTTTTTTATATGTATATATATATATATTTATATATGTGTCACTCCAGACGATAACTCTCGATAGAATTGAGATAAACAGCTCAAATTTGCACAAAAAATCTATCTTGGCAATCGAAAGGCTAAGTTCGAAGATGGGCGAAATTGGCCTACTCTAAGGAGGGTTTTGGCGCATTTAAAGTGCGCAAAAATTACCCAAAAATCCCCAAAATGTTATTTTCCAACAAGTGACCCCTCATTTTAAAGGTTTTTGCACGCTGAACACGATGGTGGAATCGGATTTTAGATATCTTGATCCGTTCTCAAATTAGAGCATTTAAAGTGCGCAAAAATTACCCAAAAATCCCCAAAATGTTATTTTCTAACAAGTGACCCCCTCATTTTAAAGGTTTTTGCACGCTGAACACGATGGTGAAATCGGATTTTAGATATCTAAATCCGTTCTTAAATTAGAGCATTTAAAGTGCGCAAAAATTACCCAAAACTAGGATAATCTTTAAACTCTTACCCCCCCCCCCCCTCCACCCCCTTTGAGTGGTCAGATTGAAAAATGTGAGGAGTATTAATTGAAGACGAGAGTTCGAAGCAAAAAAGGGGAGCAAACGATTAGTACAACTCCTTGAATTTCCCATTTGACATATAATTGTTATGATACCTTCATAGATAGACAAGTACCGGCCCACGTATTACTAGAAGGAAGACGAAAGAAAAAATCTATTTCAAATTATTCAATTTAGGTACTAACAGTAGGAGGAAGAAGGTTAGGCACTCATGATTTTCTATAACAACTCCTTTACCTACTGCACTCTCTTGAGTAGGTAAGTCAAAAGTCCTAACTACCCTATCCTACCTAATATGAACCCACAGCGATCAAATAAATAAGCACTTAGTACAATTACGTAATAAACAAACGGTAGAATCAGGATGGACAAAACGTACAAATTAAAATAAATACGAAGAGAATATACATAGAAAACCAAATTTTAGACCGAAGTTTTCCTTTATTCAAAACCATAGCCATTAATTCGAATATTTCTTTGAAAATTCGCTCATTAAGTCATGCTGCATGACTGGTTTTTTTTTATTTCGCAATGGAAGGGGGTTTTGTCAGAAATACGGGGCAGTTGTAATATGACCCCTGGTTTCATTTCTATATGAGGTATCATTATATGACATATAAATTATGGAATTGAATTTCCTTTCTGAAGGGTTAATGCGATGAAGTTCCATTTAAATTTGATTACCCAATTAAATTTGATTATTAAATTGAACAAAATCCATTGTTACAGCTTGTAGTAGGGCTAGCGACCTAGTGAAAATTCCGCGAACTGGCCGTTCTCGAATATTGTCGTATACAATTATGTAGATATACATCAGGCTGTACCAAATTTAAATTTTTGGTGCTCAATGAAAGCAGAATTTATTGCTATACCTCTTTTCATTCCAAAGGGTTTTCATAGAATGGCCGTTTGTTCAGTCATGAATTGAGAATTTTGCCAAAAATGAAAAAAATACTGGTTTTAGACATACATTACAACTGTAATGTACATCTGGAATTGACGTTTGAGATAGTGATTCGATGCCAAAGTTAATGTTTTTCGGTTCTAGTGGTGGAATGTAGGATGTACGGTTTGGAAGATATACCTAACTAAAAAATTAAAGTGCCAAATGTCGATGTGTTTTTGCTCTCAAAAATTAAGCTCACCACCTGTGACCGTGCAAACGCAGATTACTCTTACTTAGCATCAACTGAAGGTATTAAACTCTTATTTAGCATCATCTGAAGGTACTAAAACGGTTTCCTGTTTTTTGTCAATTAATTCCTGGAAAAATCCTAATTTTATTGGCCTAGGATGTTCCTTATAGGTACATATAGAAATGTTTACTCTAATGAAACAGTGACGTTTTAATACATACATAGCTCAATTCATTTCCTTGCTGCCAGTTTATCCATCCAGAAATAGGTAGGGGTTTTTGTGAGAGTTGAAAAATCGACCGTATTGGGTACTTGCAGAGATGGATTCTAAGTCTAACAATTAAATTAATTGTCTTTTATAACCCTGAATTTGACCTCAATGAGTATATCCCGGGGGGAACTTTTTTAGACTCTGTAGACTTCGCATGATTACTATGAGAGGTGAAGAGCTAATCGCTGGTCGAGTAAGCACAAGCTTTGAAAAGCTTGCATTGGTGCCCGCCTGAGACGAGGACCAGTTGCCACCAACTTTGGGGTTACTAAGATCTAACGCTGTGGCCCCCATGGTCACCCCGGGCTACGATTCTACACTACCAGGTTAAATGCTTTCCCCACTAGAGATTTGGCAACAGCGCATGGTGCCATATTGATAGCACTATGTTCAATGTATACACAAGTGGGTTCTGCAATGATGTGAATTTGGATAATGTATACTTCGGGTGCCATATTGATCTAAGAATGAAAAGATGCCATAATGATAGCATTATGGGATTTAATTTCTGTTTGCAATTTCAAGATAAAAATTACACCCATCACTTTCTATCAATGTAACGGGACCAGTATACGCCTTAAAAATTCGATATATATTATTAGATTGCAAGGGTGCCACAATAACGCGTTATGTGTGGATGCCACTATGATAGCAGGATGCAAAATATATATATATATAAATATATATATATATATATATATATATATATATATATATATATATATATACATCCTGATATCATTGTGGCTACCACACACAGAAAAGTTGCATTAAAGTGGCACCCGTGTGCATGCGACATCCGTATAAGGGGTGCCACTTTGAAATCCCTACGTAGTTTGGAGGTTAATAGAAGAAAAAAATTGAAACGCTTCGGAAGTGCTGCAGGTATCGATTATCAACAACTATCGATACACAGAAGGGGGTAAATCGATAAGAGGAGTCAGATATATTGATTTGAAAATTGTCACATGGGTGCCACAAACATAGCAAGATGGATAACAATTATACGGCGATAGTTCCCGGTTTTTCCAAACGCAGCGCTGGTGCCAGTCGAGAATATACACAGTATATCATAAAATTGACGAAGACCTATCATTGCGACCTCCAAAGATTTGGCAACACTGTTATCAGAGAATCAGTCGACCAGCCCAAGCCCCTCGTGGGCTGTAGGGCCATGGGGGCTTGTCAGAAGAGCACTTTTGGAGTATCAACTCATTTAGCCCAGTCAAATTAGAAAAGAAAAAAAGGTACCAGCGGGAAAAAAATCCTAAAAATTTGAAATATGGCATGCTTGTTGATTGGTACATCATACAACCGTGAAATATTGGCACTTCGTGCAGTTCTGGGCTTATAACATCCAAACGATGATTCTTACAGAAAATTTCACTCGAACAAAAATTAAAGAGCATTAAATTCTACTTAGAATGATTGTCTCAAACATCAAATTTGGTTCAGCCGTTTGGCTGGAGTTGACGGTCTAAACTCGGAAATTTTTTCCATTTTGACTGAAAAGTGTGTTTCACACGCCTGCAACTAAAAATGGGTATTCCAAATGAAACATATCATATAACTAAAGTTGTACATCATTGAATTCTGGGT